>JASAMW010001130.1:0-11473 GCA_030247985.1 Epsilonema sp. ZAB3_2
TGTCAAACTGATGAGCCCTGGCCCATTATTGGGCTCAATGGTATGTCTTTGACTAAAGGGGGCGAAACATATCATTGGGGTTGCTCGCTTTTGCAATTGGTGCTAGTTATTGCACGTGTGCTTGTAACGTTAGCCTATTATGTTTACAATAGTTAAAAAATTTTTATTATCAGGCCTTAAACGTGGATAAAATGGAAAAACCACTTTCATTTTCGCAAATCTTACGCATAAAACTATGGTAGGGCACTCTAATTTCCTCTGTCTAATTTTACTAGAGTAGTATATTTGGGTAGAAATGCATTTAAAAAGGCAGTTTTTTATCAATTTCTCAGGTTGCCAGATGGGTGGGGGAAGGAGTTAACACCACCAGTGCGAAGCTTGGACCCTTGGTGGTGGAATTTGAGAAGGACAGCATTTGGCTGGCTCTGTGCGTGTTGCACCGAGGCCTGCACAATACCCCACTTTTCCGTTACAAAGCTGAAAAATGGCCATTTTCGGCCATACCAGTTGGGGAAATGGGTTAATGCTTACCCCACCATTGAAAAGATCCGAAGAAAGTTGGGGTATATGTATATTTAGAGTTTGACTTGATTTAGCCTCTATGGCATGCCACGGACCACGGATAACCGGAAGCTAAATCATGCGTACACCCGGACACTGCCTCCGCCCGATATATTTGGGGGAGTGCTCGTTCTCCTCTATACTCTATAGCTCCTTGATGATACCATTACTGTAATCACTACACTAAGGTCCGTTCAGCGAGAATTGAAATTGACTAGTAATTGCGTGGCAGTACATGCAAACTTCGCAGCATGAACCAGACTCTGACTGGAAAGACTACCGTATTTTTGGGTGTATATCCCCCATTGTATATCCCCCGTGTATAACCCCCATTGGCAAAACATAAATTTTGTCCAGTGTATCCCCCTCCCTGGTGTATAACCCCCCATAATACCGATGTAAGCTGTACAACGTACAAAGTAAAGAACCAATGTACACGGTGTGAAGATTACCTTTCTTTCCCTGGTTTCAGTTCACCATCCGCCTTGTACCATTCGCGAATATCCACGCGCGGTTTCCCCTTGAACTGACTCACGGAGACAAATCGGCTACTCCCCAACTTGAAAGTAAAACAAGATCCCATGAAACTTTCCTTTCTGACACTATGCGAAAATATAGCACAGCACCTACTCACGCGTGAATACGCACATACGTGTCAGCCATACTGTGCCACGAAATTATCCGAACATCAGACAGGCCAATTTACTCGTACCCATCTCGTCGGTCTTGCGTTTTCAGTTCAGGAGCCAAAGAGGCGGTAGTAGTCCCAGACCAGTATCATCGACTTCGGCTTCTATTGTATGCTTCAACAAACATTTTCCCCCCTCTTTTTTTTTTTTTTTTTTTTTTTTTTTTTTTTTTGTTTGGTTTTTTTAAATAATTTTTTTATATTTTGCTATAATTTTTTTTTTTTTTTTATGTTTTTTTTTTTTTTTTTTTTTATTTTTTTTTTTTTTTTTTATTTTTTTTTTTTTTTTTTTTTTTTTTTTTTTTTTTTTTTTTGTTTTTTTTCTTTTTTTTTTTATTTTTTTTTTTTTTTTTTTTTTTTTTTTTTTTTTTTTTTTTTTTTTTTTTTTTTTTTTTTTTTTTTTTTTTTTTTTTTAAAAATTTTTTTTTTTTTTAATTTTTTTTTTTTTTTGTTTGTTTTTGATTTTTTTTTTTGTTTTGTGTTTATTTTTTTTTTTTTTTTTTTCGTCAGCCCGACGAGCTAGGTACGAGTTAAATTGGCCTATCCGGACTCAAATCAAAGTCATAAGTTCACCCAGAGGCTTCTAGACAACATGGAGACAAAAAATACGAAGCAGTTGAGTGAACTTGGAATTTGGATCAAATTTGGATACAAAGCATGGCATTTTTCGTATGTTTTTGAGAGGTGCGCAGAGGCATATTTTTAGGTCAAAAGCACGTGTTTTAGGGCAGAAAACAAATTGAGGTCAAAACAGGGGTATTCTAAGTATATACACCCCCAAGCAGGCTTTCATCCTAGCTTGGCGTGGAGTGGCTATGGGTACTATATGACCAGCTTACATATGTAAGTGTTCAGGTACTGTACAGTACATATGGGGCTATGCATAGGGGGGTTATGCATTGGGCATTTTTTATGCTTTGCCAATATGGGGCTATGCATTGGGGGGGGGGGGGGTTTGCGCATTGGGGGATATACAATGGGGGATTATACACCGGTAAAAAAAATACGGTATGTCGCGTAACCAAATTGATAGGTCAGTAGTGCAGGCACAACATTCATACATCGAAGCTTTGCAATGTACCAGGCAATTACCAGCGGTTTCCTTTTCAACTCTCTCTTGAATGGAGGCTTACGTCTAGTTATTACAGTAATGGTATCATCAAGGTGCTATAAGTAGTGGAGACGACACTACCCCAAATATCGGGCGGAGGCAGGGTCCGGGCTACGCAGTGATTCAAGCTCCATTTGGTATGATGGTCAATGACAGCGCCATAGATCCTAAATAAAGTAAAAATCTAATTATACATATACCCCAAGTGTCTTCGATGTTTTCAATGGTGGGGTCGGCATTAACCCATCCCTAAACTGGTATGGCAGAAAATGGACATTTTCGTATTCGTCGTGTAAAAGTACACAGACAAATACGTAATCGGTGCAAATGCACCAAAGCCATCCAAACGATATCCTTCTTTAGGTCCACCACCTATGGTCCATGTTTGGCACTGGTGGTTGTTAGGAACGCCCTTTCTGAAATGACCAAATGGCAAGAAGGGAAGAAAATGAAAAAAAACTGCCTTTTTAACTACATTTCAAACCAAGTATAAACACAAAGCAGAGAAAAATCGCGAAGAAGAAAGAAAATGAGAGTGCCCTCTCCATAACGGAAGAAAATCTTGCATGCGTCAGATTTCAAAAATGAAACAGAAGAGGTGGGTTTGATTTTGGTGTTCGATACGTTTTCAACGTTTAAGGCTACTGATAAGTACGTAAAATCTGCGTTTAGGGTGGTAATATTGTAAACACAACAGGCTAACGTTACAAGCACACATGAAATATACGTTATGTAGCAATTGCAAAAGCATGCAAAACAAATGTAAATATTTCGCCCTTTAGCGTAAAAAACATACCATTCAGAAGAAGAAGGAGAAAGGGGTGAGCCTCCATCCAAGAAAAGAAAGACCAAATATGGTGAATTTTATGATGTTATAATCTATGATGTATGTATGTTATGCATATGACACAAAGACTTATCATTTATTGGTTACGTACATTATCTTTAGTAATTAAAACCACTACACTATTCGATACATTAGAGTAAATATCAGAACATTAGAGTAAACGAAGGTACAAAAAATAGATTGTTACATCAGAACATTATGAATTTTATGCGTAGATTTTAAATGAATTTTTTAATTTTTCCATTTTTAAGGCCTAGTATACCTATTTTTTACTCGTCTCTATTATAAAAAAAAATATAGTGTACATTAGAAAAATTAAAAAATTAGGTCATTTTTGAAATCTACGCATAAAATTAGGTCAGGGTACCTGATTCTAAAAAAATTGCTTTTGGTACACTTTTCCATTCGAAACACATGAAAAATCGGGTTTATCAGGTTATCTAGGTATGCAATCAACGGTTGGCAGAACATTAGATTGAATTTTCGAAAAAATAAATATAAATAAATAAATATAAATAAATATATAGTGGTTATTATTGGGTGATGGGCTGTTTCTAAAAGAGCGAAACGAAAAATTAGGTGCGAAAAAATTAGCTTATTATGTTACAATAGTTAAAAAAAATTTTTATGAATTAAACGTGGAAAAATGGAAACCACTTTCATTTTGGAAATTACGCATAAAACTATGTAGGGCGACTTGAATTTCTCTGCTCCGACTTCTCACTGAGATAACCATGTTGAGAAGACACATCTGGCGGCTCTGCGCGTCTCACCGAGGCCTGCAAAATGCACGCGAGCTCCATTTTGGCCATAATCAATTGGGGGATGGGTTAACGCTGACCGGATCATTGAAAATATCTGAAAAGTAGATTAAATAATCAGAGTTCGACTCGATTTAGCCTTTATGCATGCCACGGACCATAGAAAACTGAAAGCTAAATCATTGCGTACACCGGCCTCCGCCCGATATTCGGGGAAGTGTCGTTTTTTCAACTGAGGAGCCCCTTTATGATACCATTACTGTAATCACTACACTAAGGTCCGTTCAGCCGAGAATTGAAAGACTAATAATTGCGTGGAGACATGCAAACTCGCAGCAGAACAGACCCGGACATACCGTTTTTACCGGTGCATAATCCCCCAATGCATAACCCCCCCCCCCCCCAATGCATAGCCCCATATTGGCAAAACATAAAAAATGCCCAATGCATAACCCCCCTATGCATAGCCCCATATGTACTGTACAGTACCTGAACCTACCTATGTAAGCTGGTCATATAGTACCCATAGCCACTCCCACGCCAAGCTAAGATGCAAAGCCTGCTTGGGGGTGTATTGTACTAGAATACCCCTGTTTTGACCTCAATTATTATGCCCTAAAACACGTGCTTTTGACCTAAAAATATGCCTCTGCGCACCTCTCAAAAACATAAAAAATGCCATGCTTTGTCTCCAAATTTGATCCAAATTCCAAGTTCACTCAACTGCTTCGTATTTTTTGTCTCCATGTTATAGAAGCCTCTGGGTGAACTTATGACTTTGATTTGAGTCCGGATAGGCCAATTTAACTCGTACCTAGCTCGTCGGGCTGACGTGTTGAAGCATACAATAGAAGCCGAAGTCGATGATACTGGTCTGGGGCTGCTCCCGCCTCTTTGGCTCCTGAACTGAAGACGCAAGACCGACGAGATGGGTACGAGTAAATTGGCCTGTCTGATGTCGGATAATTTCGTGGCACAGTATGGCTGACACGTATGTGCGTATTCACGCGTGAGTAGGTGCTGTGCTATATTTTCGCGTCGTGTCAGAAGGAAAGCTTCATGGGATCTTGTTTTACTTTCAGTTGGGGAGTAGCCGATTTGTCTCCGTGAGTCAGTTCAAGGGGAAACCGCGCGTGGATATTCGCGAATGGTACAAGGCGGATGGTGAACTAAAACCAGGAAAGAAAGGTAATCTTCACACCGTGTACATTGGTACTTTACTTTGTACGTTGTACAGCTTACATAGGTATTATGGGGGGTTATACACCAGGAGGGGGATACACTGGACAAAATTTATGTTTTGCCAATGGGGGTTATACACGGGGGATATACAATGGGGGATATACACCCAAAAATACGGTAGTCTGTCCAGTCAGAGTCTGGTTCATGCTGCGAAGTTTGCATGTACTGCCACGCAATTACTAGTCAATTTCAATTCTCGCTGAACGGACCTTAGTGTAGTGATTACAGTAATGGTATCATCAAGGAGCTATAAGTAGAGGAGACGACACTCCCCCAAATATCGGGCGGAGGCAGTGTCCGGGTGTACGCATGATTTAGCTTCCGGTTTTCTATGGTCCGTGGCATGCCATAGAGGCTAAATCAAGTCAAACTCTAATTATACATATACCCCAACTTTCTTCGATCTTTTCAATGGTGGGGTCGGCGTTAACCCATCCCCAACTGGTATGGCCGAAAATGGCCATTTTTCAGCTTTGTAACAAAAGTGGGGTATTTTGCAGGCCTCGGTGCAACACGCACAGAGCCAGCCAAATGCTGTCCTTCTCAAATTCCACCACCAAGGGTCCAAGCTTCGCACTGGTGGTGTTAACTCCTTCCCCACCCATCTGGCAACCTGAGAAATTGATGAAAAACTGCCTTTTTAAATGCATTTCTACCCAAATATACTACTCTAGTAAAGTCAAGCAGAGAAAATTAGAGTGCCCTACCATAGTTTTATGCGTAGATTTCAAAAATGAAAGTGGTTTTTCCATTTTTCCACGTTTAAGGCCTGATAATAAAAATTTTTTAACTATTGTAAACATAATAGGCTAACGTTACAAGCACACATGCAATAACTAGCACCAATTGCAAAAGCAGCAACCCCAATGATATGTTTCGCCCTTTAGTCAAAGACATACCATTGAGCACAATAATGGGCCAGGGCTCATCAGTTTGACAGCCCAAAATTGTAATTTTATATTTATTATTTATTATTTATTATTTATGCATATGACCCAAAGGCTTATTATTTATTGGACGTACATTATCTTTAGTAAATTGCAACCATGACACAACTATTCAATTAGCATACCTAGATAACCTGATAAACCCGATTTTTCATGTGTTTCGAATGGAAAAGTGTACCAAAAGCAATTTTTTTTAAAATCAGGTACCCTGACCTAATTTTATGCGTAGATTTCAAAAATGACCTTAATTTTTTAATTTTTCCATTTTTAAGGCCTCATATACCCGATTATTTACTTGTCTGATCAAAAAAATGGCACAAAAAGGCCTTAAAAATGGAAAAATTAAAAAATTAAGGTCATTTTTGAAATCTACGCATAAAATTAGGTCAGGGTACCTGATTTTAAAAAAATTGCTTTTGGTACACTTTTCCATTCGAAACACATGAAAAATCGGGTTTATCAGGCCTTAAACGTGGGATAATGGAAAAGCCAGTTTCACTTTTGAAATCTACGCATAAAACTAGGGTAGGGTACTCTAATTTTCTCTGCTTGACTGCACTGGGGGAGCATACTGGGGTAGAAATGCATTTGAAAAGGCAGTTTTTCAACATTTCTCAGGTTGCCAGTGTGGTGGGGAAGGAGTTAACACCACCAGTGCGAAGCTTGGACCCTTGGTGGTTGAATTTGAGAAGGACAGCATTTGGCTGGCTCTGTGCGTGTTGCACCGAGGCCTGCAAAATACCCCACTTTTGCCAAAAGCTGAAAAATGGCCATTTTCGGCCATACCAGTTGGGGATGGGTTAACGCCGACCTCACCATTGAAAAGATCGAAGAAAGTTGAGGCATATGCATTATCGGAGCTTGACTTGATTTGGCCTCTGTGGCATGCAACAACTCGTACAAAATGAAAACTAGAGTTCGCAGTACGCCCGGACACTGCCTCCGCCCGATATTTGGGGGAGTGTCGTCTCCTCTACTTATAGCTCCTTGGTATAATCATATGCTTGGTGCGTTTAGGCATAAATCTGAGCGAGGAGCAGTGGGAGAAGCTCAAGAAGTTCATTCCCAAAATTGACAAGCAGCTGGAAGAGGCTTCTTGAATCCCGGAGCAGCGAAGAAACATCAATCTGATGGAGACGAAGCATGCATTTTTATGTTTTGAGAGTGCGCAGAGGCATATTTAGTCAAAAGCACTTTAGGCAAATAATGAGTCAAAACAGGTATTCTCTACAATACACCAGAGCCAGCTATTCTAAGCTATTTCACTGAGCAGGATGGCTATGGTACTATATTGACCAGCTACATAGTAGTTCAGTACTTACATACTATGGGGCTATGCATAGGTGTGTCATTGGCATTTTTATTTTTGCCAATATGGGGCTATAGTGTGGGGGGGGGGGGGGGTTATGCATTTTAGATTGTGCACCAGTAAACCCAGTGCAGTAACACAAATTAGATAGTATATGCACGCACAACATACATACATAACTTTCCCATCCCCGCTCTTCACCATGGCTCCTTCTTCTTTTCTCAATGGACTCGCCCTTTTCCTCTCTTGAAGCCATTTCTGCTAAAATCTATCATATTTTTCCATACATGCATTCCTACATAACTATATATCTATATTACTTACTTTTTTACATATTACCACCCTGAGATGCAAATTGCATTTACATAAATACACAGATAGTGAATTAACATTTACCAAACACAGAATAAACACCACATGTCTGACTGCACTGTATGTTGACAGAAGACACCTGACTCTATTCCTAATGGGAGTTCATTTCTTATTCTCACAATAGTATGTGTCTGTTCCTTTGTAGTTAAGCCCTTTCTTTCTTTCTTTGCCTAGGCTTTGTAACAGACAGACAGACACGAAAAGTGAGATTTGAACTAACTGCACTCAAGGACATGTTGTTATTTGATCTTACCTTGTGGCTGGTGTCACTGCACCTATCTGCTCCTTCCACTATTCCTCCGTGTCCTGTTTTCCTGCCGTCCATCTCCCACTTCCACCTTCCTCACCATGCCCTCATCATCCTTCATCCTTCCTCATTTATGTACCTCCCCTCATCCTCCCATCCATCCTCCTCAACACCTAACACATCCAGCCATCTTGACTCCCTTCCTATTTCCCCCTCCACCCATAACACACAGCACTCCTCATGGAAATTGTTTTAAACAGTCACTCTGCTGGCACTTTTGTTTTTAATTGATTTTTTAAATAGACAGACTAGCTTAGCTTTTTGCAGCTAGAGCTAACCTCAAATACAAGTGCTACCAGCCTCACCGCCTCTGCCTCGCCTCAGCTCAGCTCCCACATCCTATTTTTTAAACAGTTTCCTTCTGATACATTTTTAACCGACCCCTCCTCACTGTTCGATTCTTTGATTAATGCTCAGTTTCTGCCATCTGGCAGGACCCAACAGTCGTTCCAATTTATCATTTAATGATGAAAAGAGTGAGGATGCAGATGAATAAGAGTAAATGAAGAAAAGTAAGTGATGATAAAAAAAAATCAAATAATAAAAAAAACAGTAAACTAGAAGAAAAAGAAACAATATCTTTAGCCAAAAACTAAGTTTCAAGAGTCCACACTTTTTTTTTTCTCTTTGTTTTTCTTGTTTTCTAGAGGCAAAAGAAAGTTTTACCAAACGATATAAACACAAAGCAGATATACACAAAGAAGAAGAAACCTGCGTCAGCGAAGAAAATCATTCTACCGTCAGACAGTTTTCATATCGTACATTATATCCTCTTTACATTAATTTTTCATTTTTTAGTCATAATATCATACACGCAGTACATAGATATATACTTATTAGAATGCACTTATAAAACCTGATATTCAGCATAATAACCCTATGAGAGAAAAAAGAAAAAGTTTTAGAGCAAATTTTTACTTACTCTGAAAATTTACACACATACCTATTTACCATGCATAATCCCCAAATCATAACCCCGATGCTTGCCCCGCCCAAAATATGTCCCAAATTGCCCCATATTACTTAGTCCCTAACCTACCTATGCACTAATTTTAGTACCCATCCGCTCCCACGCGACTATTGGGTTATTTCTCAAATTTTTTACCCAACTATGTGCAGGCAGTACATGCAAACTTCGCAGCATGAACCAGACTCTGACTGGACAGACTACCGTATTTTTGGTTATATCCCCCATTGTATATCCCCCGTTATAACCCCCATGGCAAAACATAAATTTTTCCAGGTATCCCCCTCCTGGTATAACCCCCCATTACTTACAGAGCAAGCCTAACCTACCTAAGCGCTTGACCCTGCCACTCCCACGCCAAGCGCACTCTCTCATGCCCTAAAACACGTGCTTTTGACCTAAAAATATGCCTCTGCGCACCTCTCAAAAACATAAAAAATGCCATGCTTTGTCTCTAAATTTGATCCAAATTCCAAGTTCACTCAGACTGTTTCCGTATTTTTTGTCTCTATGTTATAGAAGCCTCTGGGTGAACTTATAGACTTTGATTTGAGTCCGGATAGGCCAATGTAACTCGTACCTAGCTCGTCGGGCTGACGTGTTGAAGCATAGAGAGTAGCCGAAGTCGATGATACTGGTCTCGGGCTGCTCCCGCCTCTTTGGCTCCTGAACTGAAGACGCAAGACCGACGAGATGGGTGCGAGTAAATTGGCCTGTCTGATGTGCCGGATAATTTCAGTGGCATTCGCTGGATGGCTAGCACGTATGTGCGTATTCACGCGTGAGTAGGCCCCTCCTGTGCTCATATTTTCGCGTCGTGTCAGAAGGAAAGCTTCATGGGATCCTGTTTTACTTTCAGTTGGGGAGTAGCCGATTTGTCTCCGTGAGTCAGTTCAAGGGGAAACCGCGCGTGGATATTCGCGAATGGTACAAGGCGGATGGTGAACTAAAACCAGGAAAGAAAGGTAATCTTCACACCGTGTACATTGGTACTTTACTTTGTACGTTGTACAGCTTACATAGGTATTATGGGGGGGTATACACCAGGAGGGGGGATGCACTGGACAAAATTTATGTTTTGCCAATGGGGGTAATAGCACGGGGGATATACAATGGGGGATATACACCCAAAAATACGGTAGTCTGTCCAGTCAGAGTCTGGTTCATGCTGCGAAGTTTGCATGTACTGTCACGCAAAGTTGCTCCAGTCAGATTGATGTTTCTTCGCTGCTCCGGGGATTCAGAAGCCTCTTCCAGCTCGTCAATTCTGGATGAACTCGGACCTTCTCCCACTGCTCCTCGCTCAGACTTTTGCCTAAACCACAGTAATGGTATCATCAAGGAGCTATAAGTGAGAGGAGACGACACTCCCCCAAATATCGGGCGGAGGCAGTGTCCGGGTGTACTGCATGAACTCTAGCTTTAGATTCTGTATGAGTAGGTAGCATGCCATAGAGGCTAAATCAAGTCAAGCTCTGATTATGCATATGCCCCAACTTTCTTCGATCTTTTCAATGGTGGGGTCGGCGTTAACCCATCCCCAACTGGTATGGCCGAAAATGGCCATTTTTCAGCTTTGTGGCAAAAGTGGGGTATTTTGCAGGCCTCGGTGCAACACGCCGCCACAGGAGCCAGCCAAATGCTGTCCTTCTCAAATTCAACCACCAAGGGTCCAAGCTTCGCACTGGTGGTGTTAACTCCTTCCCCCACCACACTGGCAACCTGAGAAGTTGTTGAAAAACTGCCTTTTCAAATGCATTTCTACCCCAAGTATGCTCCCCCAGTGCAGTCAAGCAGAGAAAATTATGAGTACCCTACCCTAGTTTTATGCGTAGATTTCAAAAGTGAAAACTGGCTTTTCCATTATCCCACGTTTAAGGCCTGCATAAACCCATTTTTTCATGTGTTTCGAATGGAAAAGTGTAACCAAAGCAAGGTTTTTAAAATCAGGTACCCTGACCTAATTTTATGCGTAGAGTTTAAAAATGACCTTAATTTTTTAATTTTTCCATTTTTAAGGCCCTTTTGTGC
Source organism: Epsilonema sp. ZAB3_2 (assembly GCA_030247985.1). Taxonomy (NCBI): domain Eukaryota; kingdom Metazoa; phylum Nematoda; class Chromadorea; order Desmodorida; family Epsilonematidae; genus Epsilonema; species Epsilonema sp. ZAB3_2. Next base: position 11,144 of record JASAMW010001130.1, read on the forward strand.
CATTTTTATGATCAGACAAGTAAAAAATCGGGTATATTAGGCCTTAAAAGATGGAAAAATTAAAAAATTAAGGTCATTTTTGTGAAAAATCTACGCATAAAATTAGGTCAGGGTACCTGGTTTTAAAAAAAAATTGCTTTTGGTACACTTCTTCAATTCGAAACACATGAAAAATCGGGTTTATCAGGTTATCTAGGTATGCTCAACATGAATAGTTGTGTCATGGTTGCAATTTACTAAAGATAATGTACGTCCAATAAATAATAAGCCTTTGGGTCATATGCATAAATAATGAAATAATAAATAATAACAGAAAATTAAATTTCGGGC
>JASAMW010001133.1:0-63461 GCA_030247985.1 Epsilonema sp. ZAB3_2
TAGCTTTGTCTTTGCCGTTCGAAAAAGTATAAATACGTACGTACGTATCGGAGGCTAAGACTAAGTAAGAGTACGTAGGAAACAATACTGGAAACCATTACGTACTGTCACCATTGCTGTCATGCTCCGTCCGCTCGTAGATAAGTTATGACGGATCAAAGAATCCAACGACTGAGATGAGTTAAAAATTATTACATCAAAGTGTGACGATATTTTTGATCTCGTATACCGCGATTTGTTCGGCTGACACCTCCAATTAGAAAAGTTCAAAGAAGAAATTGAAGATTGAAAGGATAAAGCAAGAAGCATAGGCTAGATCTCCACTGAACATCCAGTATAAAAGCCCATAATCGTTGCATGATTTCTCCTAATGCCCATGGTGCAATCTACATGGGACGGGAAGTTTTAGTATAGTTTGCTAACCAAACTCAGAAAACAGCGTACTTGTACGCTTGTATTTTAGCTTCACGCTGTTACATCACTCATCTTTCATGTACAATATAATACATAATGGAAGCGTTAATGTCGAACTTATACATACATACGTATGTAGTTGCGAAGGTACGTACATAGCTATACAGTTGCTTCTTGACGTCTCGTCTCGCTATTAGGCACTATAGGCCTACCTATCGGGGTCGATTATTTGATTGACGATCGCTGCGGTTATGTACATAGACCGTTGCCGGGATAACCAACCATTGCGCAATAATATAATTCGTAAGCCTGTGCCGCAACTGTAACTTGTGCTAGTACCTGTGGGGTACCGGTTAATTACTTTCTGCACGTGAGACTATTGGGTTACTGACACCAAAACCCACGTCTTTACGCGTTAAATGATTTCACCTGCAGGGACATAAATTGGAAATTTCGATCTGACGGTGTTAAAATGAAAAGATAAGAAAAATGGATGGCAGCGATAGCGAAGTGAAGCAGCTGCAGCCACCGACTCATCTGCTGCAGGATTACATAGAGATCGCCTGCTATTCGGCTGTGCTCTGCTTCGGCCTTCCGCTCAACAGCTGTGTGTTCTATCGCCAGCTAACCGACTACTGCCTACCTGCCAGAAGTCTGAAGAGCAGGCAGAAGAGAGAAAGAGATGCAAACAAGGCCTTTCTTCTTCACAAACTGCATCTGAACATGGCCAATCTGTTGGTGCTGCTTCTGCACTGCACCGCTAAGATCGGATGGTTAACGAGCTATCGATGGTTGGCCGGCGAAGTACTTTGCAAATTCTTCAACTTTGTATGGATGCTGTCCTTTGTCGCCAGCTCAAACATCGTCGTCACCATCGCACTGGACAGATTCGAAACTGTGCAACAGCTCGAGAACATTCAGCGAGGAAAGCCAAACTCCATCTTATCCAGCGGTCAGTTTGCAATCAAGAGAGTCAAGGTAATGTGCATACCCTAGAACACCCCGGTCCACAAGTTTGTTTGGCACATGCAATATGTAAATACCTAAGCGTTGCGTATCGTACGTACGGTATGTATTATGCGCTGCAAGATCTTGCTGCCTTCTATTTTCTACATTCGCACTTACTCTCTGTGTAAATTGATTGAAGACTGCGTTGTAGAGCGCTTCTCTGGAAATGCACCATACGCACCTTTTTTATGGTCCAGAAGCTGTTTTCCAAACATACTGAGACTTCCGCATTACGTTGCTGACCAGTTTAAAATTTAACCCCTCCTGTATGCTGAGATATGGCTGCTGGTAGGCCCAAATGCCCCCTTTGTGCCAGCCACTTTTTCCAAAAGTTCTTAACATCATTCTACTCAATTTTTTTCGCTGATTTCGGTTTGGGGCATGCCCCTCCGATATTTTGATGAATAGACCAAAAAAGGGTAATTTTGGCTAATTTAATCATTTTCGTCAATTTTTGTGGTGTATTTATCAAAATATTGAAGGGGCATGCCCCAAACCGAAATCTATGAAGAACATGGAGTAGAATGATGGTAAGAACTTTTGAAAAAAGTGGCGGGCACGTGAGGGGCAATTTGGGCCTACCAGCGCCATATCTCAGCATACAGGAGGGGTTAAATTTTAAACTGGTCAGCAACGTAATGCGGAAGTCTCAACATGTTTGGAAAACAGCTTCTGGACCATAAAACAGGTGCGTATGGTACATTTCCAGAGAAGCGCTCTACAACGCAGTCTTCAATCAATTTACACAGATAATAGTGAACAGGTCGACGTGCAAACACACACGACTGTGTTTCAGCGGAAGTTGCTACTGTCTTGGTTGTGCGCCATTGTCTTCAGCCTTCCCCAGTGGTGGGTGTGGGTAACTGTACAATGGCATCCGTATGATTGGGAGCCGTGTGTAACCAGATGGCAGAAATGGACGTTCTTGTCCCAGCTAGGAGAAGCGGCAACTCCTCCCCCTGCCACGCCATCGTTGCATTCTATGGAGATGGTGTACCTGATTTTTCACCTATTGACAGTCTTCTGGCTTCCCTTCTGCGTCATCTGCACCTGCTATATTCTCATTGTGTGCAAACTGCTCCGTTTCCCTTGCGTTCCCAGTGTACAGATGATAGCCCAAAGGAAGAACGCAGACATGCCATCTCCACTGGAGTCGATGGTGAATTGTGATGGTACCACCCACAGAGTTTCTAATCCTACAGCCAACTGGCATTTCAAGAGTGATTGGCGCCGTACGATGAAGTCGCGTATGTTCCGTACAGCTGGTCTCATCGTTCTGGCATATTTGCTCTGCTGGCTGCCATATAACGCTCTGTCTCTCATTATATTTGTGGACTTGGATCTGGCTGGTCGCCTCAGCGACAAGGTCAACTGGTGCAATCAGCTGATTCTTCTGAATGTTGTCATCAATCCATTTCTCTATGGTTTTCTCGGTGGTACGGACGGTGATACTTGCTGTCAAAAGTTACAAGTGTGGCTGCGACGTCATTTGTCGTCAGGTTTCAGGCGACAATATTCTCCACGAGAGACAATGAACGCCGTCGCATTGTGAAGTTTGCCTTTGATTTGAACTGCTAGTATTTTGCTGTACATACCTATTAGTCAGTGAGGGTATGTAGGTGGGAGTCATAAGTTTTACTGACTGACACCTTGGTTTTGCGGTAATGTCCAGTGTATGTGTATGTACATGTCCAGCGTAATTTGTAGGTAGGCCTACACCTTATATGTACAATACCGTAGGTGTGTGTTTGGAATTTTCTGCTGGGGGCTGCAGGAAATTGACGGTCGAGGATTGTCGGTGATGGGGTGATGCTCTGGTTGTTCTACAGAAACATAATGTATAAGTACAGTATGTACAGTATATGAGTACGTACGTACACATTGTGGGTGGGCCATGCGGGTCGACAGAAGCTTTGATGGGCTTTGATGCATGAATGCGCCATGCGGGAACGATTATATATTCGATACTCTTTTGTCTGACAGTTTTGGCGATTTTCCACTGCATTACTTTAAGGGTAGGCAGGCGCTGTGCGTGTGTAATTATTTCACTGGTGTCTGCTGTTGTCGCGCCGGATTGCCGGATGAGTTGGGATTTGTTTCTTGTGCAGGGACGGTGAGGCGACGCGCGTTTGCGGCTGATTCTGTCGCTCACAGCTGTTTTTTGATGTTGCGTTGAGCTGTCTTATTAGTTCATCTTGCTCAGCGTACGATGTCTGACGACGATTTTGTGGAGGAGAGGCAGAAATGGCTGCTTCTCCCTGTGGCGGATGGCGAAAAGAAGATTTGGACTGTAGCGCTGGCTCGTCCTCATTGCAAACCCGACTATCCTGCTCTTGGAAAAGCTCTGTGTATTCGCCATCAGAACGGCAAAGAATTCTCTTCTACCACTACGCCCGACCAGTTTTTGAAGGCCTATCACCGGATGGTGAAGGAGGATGAGGCGCTTCTCCGTTTTTACGGACTCGTGGGTTCTTCCGATATTGCAAAAGCGATTTTGAAGAGCATCCCCAACCCTGTGTTTGCTTTCACCCTCGATCCGTCCGCTCCCTTGACCTATGATACTTCCACCGTCTTTCACGTTCGTTGGGCGGAAGAAGATGGCGGTGATGATGCGCATTTGGTGGTGGAGTCGACGCTCCCGCTCAAGCACGCTATCTGCGCTGATATGGAGGAGGGCAAACGTCTATTCGCCGAGGCTCAAGAGGTCGCTGCTGGGCACAACGTGCCTTTTGCCAACACTGGCACTTCCTCGTCCGATCTGTTACGTGCTATGCAGGAGATGCAGAAGACAATTTCAGGTCAGGTACAACAGGTGAACGGCAATGTACATACGTTGCAGCGGGAGATTACGGCTGATGTACGTACAGTGGGTGAGAGTGTTGGTGTTTTGACTAGTGATGTGGAGGCGCTGCGCCACAACCTCAAAGAACAGCAGACGGCGGTGATGGATGTGCAGTGCAAACAGACGGAGCAGTCTAAGACTCTGGCGGAGCACACGTGTACTCTCACTGCCCTTGTACATCGCATGGCTGTTTTGGAGAAGGACAAGAACGCGGTCGCCTCATACGCCACCCTTCCGTCTGCCTCAGCTTCTACTATTCCAGCCTCAGCACCAGGTACGCTGTTGCTTGACCATGTTGGCAGTGCTGCTGGGGGTGTGTGCGAGTCTATTGCTAGCGATTCTGCCCTGGAAACTCTGGCGTTGGATGTGCTTCGCAAGCTGCCTGCTGCTTCCAATCCAGCAGCTGCTAATCTCGGCTTGGTGAAGAAAGTTTTGGCGCACAGCCCGGCCATCCCTGTTGAGTTGAAGCAGTTGGTGCCGGGGCAAGCTGGGGTGCCCAAAACGGTCAAGCTTTTTCAGGCCAATGGCCTCACCCTCTCTCATGATGAGGGAGCCGATATCGGCAGGAATTCGAGCGCATTCTTCGGTGCAGTGGAGAACTACTTGACTATCCTATTTCTGGGCGGCAAAATGGAGTTTGCTGAGGCGGCAGACTGTATGCACCTGATCCGGGACACGTTGTACTACCAGGGCCGCTTATCGATTCCTGCTCTGCATCTCCTCTTCAACAACCTGCGTGCGTCGAAGGTCCAGGCTGGAAAATTTGATTACGCTAATATTCCGCAGCATCTTATCACAGTTGCGCAGAATTACCAGCCGGACAGACGTCCTGGAGGCGGTGGCAAGCGGGATGGTACTGTTGCGTCTTCCTTTCGCGGAAAGTGCTACAACTGTGGTCAGGAAGGACACCAGGCGCGGTTTTGTACTCAGAAGACTTCGACTGCTGGTGGAGAGAAGCAACCCTTTCGTGGAAGTGGCGGCGTCGCCAAGGGAGAGGCGGCTTCCGCCAGCAAGTAATCTTCCGTCAATGACCCAAAAGCAGACACGCTCATCACGCAGTTCGAGCGGGCGTGCGTATTCTAGTCAGCGTGAGGTCGCATCTTTTTCGACTACTGCTTCTGTTTTGCCTGATACATGTACTCACTTATCAAGTCCTCATGCCTTGAATCCTGATGCTGCCGTGTTTGTGCCTGCTGCGCCATGCTTTGAGCTGCGTGCTCGTGATGGTTCTGTGCTGCGTGTACGTCATCCTCTCAAACTGTCCGCGTTTGAAGCGGTTCTTGCAGATTGGTCGGACAGGGAAGCGGCGGACTTTATCTTGCGTACTATTCGCGACGGCGCCGATATTGGCGTATGCACCTCATCAGCTAATGTCCATAACTTGGACGAAGGCAATACTGCCACTTGTGCGCCAGCTGTGACCTCTACATCCGCCCATCTCCATCCGCCTCCCCACCGTTGCAGAAATTCCCCTACGGCTCGACTGGAGGCTGGTCGTCTGCGTGAGGTAGTTGAAGCCGATGTCGCTGCTGGTTCCAAGTTGGGCCCGTTCTGCCGCCCTCCTGTATCTGATTTCATTTGTTCGCCACTTGCTGTAATCCCGAAGAAGCCAGCTGCTCCTGGGCTGCCAGAGAGGATTCGAGTGATCCATAATTTGTCTGCGCCTTTGGGGAAAGCTGTTAACGAACTTATTCCTGATTCAGCTGCGTCTGTACAATATTTGCAGTTTGATATTGCGGTGGACATGGTGCGAAAGTGTGGCAAGGGTGCTTTCATGGCAAAGCTGGACTTCAAAGACGCCTACAAGCACATCGTTGTTCGCCCTGACCAATGGCGCTACCTGGGTCTGCACGTCGATCAGCCTGGCGGAGGACGCGATTACTTCCTGGACGTTACTCTTCCATTTGGGCTGCGCTCCTCTTGTGCCATATTCCAGGCTTTCTCCAACGCTTTCCGCGACATTTGTAAGGCCCGGGGAGTTGCGAACATGTACAACTATCTGGACGATTTCTTCGTGGTTCATGCCACGGAGGAGGGGTGCCAGGAGTATGTACGTACTGTAATGGCGACGGCGGCAGAGCTGGGCTTCCGCCTCCAGCAGGAGAAGACGGAAGGGCCTACCCAATGTATTGTCCTGTTGGGGATCGAGATCGACTCCGTTGCCCAAGAGTTGCGCATTGATCAGAAACGCCTGGCTGATCTGATGGCTTTGCTGGAGGAGTGGTCAGCGCGCACGGTTGCCACAAAGCGCGAAATTTCATCACTAATGGGAAAGCTGCATCATGTGACGTTGGTTTGCTGGGCGGGGCGCCCCTTTCTGCGCCGCATGATCGATCTGTGCAAAGCGTGTACAGATTACGACACGCCATTAGGTCTGAGCTCGGAATTTCAGATGGACGTGACGTGGTGGCGTTGCTTCCTTCCCATTTGGAATGGCTGCTCGATTTTTCCTGACTACCAATGGACGATGGACGCAGATTTGTGTCTCTCAACAGACGCGTCAGCGGAGGCTTTTGGTGCATTCTGTAATGGGCAATGGGTGTTTGCACAGTTCGACGGATGGTTCTACCGTCAATCCATCCCCTTCAAAGAGTTGTTTGCAGTGGTAGCGGCCGTGGCAACTTGGGGTCATCTATGGAGGGGAAAGAAGATCAAATTTCACGTCGACTCTGCCACTGCTGTGCATGTACTAGCCAGTAATAAGTCTCGTTCCCCCGCCATGAGCGCTTTACTACGTGTGCTGTTCTTCTTGTGTGCTGGCTGGGACTGCAGGGTGACAGCTGTGCACATTCCTGGAGTGGAGAATGAAGTGGCGGATGCCATTTCGCGAGCGCAGTGGGATCGCTTTTATTTGCTTGTGCCTGGGGCTGCCCGCTCCCCTACCCCCCTCCCAGTAGGGTTATTTACTGCAGTGTTTTTCAGAGAACTCTCATCGGCATCATCTGGAGAAGGTGGCGGTCTCACTGGCATCTCAGGCTCTCTCTGCGAAGACGCGCAAATCCTATCTGACTGCACAGCGCCAGTACCAAGCACTGATGGTGAAGTTGGGCTGCACTCCCTGGCCAGCAACCCCAGTACAACTTCGCTACAATCTGACGCTATTTGTGAGCCATCTCTACGACAGCGGTCTGAATCCACAGACAGCAGATTGCTATGTGGCAGCGGTGAAGCAGGCTGCGGGCCTGGTACTGCCACCTGCGGACGCCAAGGCCTTGAGTATGGTGCTGCGGGGATTTCGCGTGAGCGCTGGCAAGGCTGTCAAAAGAAAGCGGCCCATCACGACAGAACTGCTGACCGAGCTGCAACCACTACACTGTGTGCTCACCGAGTCGTTAATTTGGGTGGTGGTGGTGGTAGGAGTGTATGGAATGTTTCGACTAGGGGAGCTGGTCCCAGAGGCGGAGAAGAACTTCGATCCACAACGACACCCCATCATCACAGACGCGTCAGTGGGGAGCAGAAGCGGGAGTCTGCAGCTGAAGAAGACGAAGACAGATCCCGCAGGAAGGGAGCCGGTGATGGTGGCGCTGCCCTGCATTTGCGCAAGCGGAGCTACAGACCTAACTGGTCCAAGCCCAAACGGGCTCGTGGCGGCTCCATGTCCCCTGTGTCTGCTGGGCAAGCTGCTGAGGGAGAGAGAAGCGGCGGGGGCGCAGGGAGAGGCGCCACTGTTCGCGGACAGGATGGGACGGCTGGTGACGCGACGGCAGGTGGTCGATGCACTCAAGGCGTGGACAGCGCGTCTGGGCCTGGATCCAGCGGAGTTCAGCGGCCATTCATTGCGGCGCGGAGGGGCTACGTCTGCAAGTCAGGCCGGGCTGACGGACTTAGAGCTCAAAAAGCTGGGCCGGTGGAAGACGGATGTGCACCTCAGGTATGTCGAGCCTCGGGTGGAGAAGTTGGCAGCGGTGGCGAGGAGACTGGCAGGCCAAGGCGACGGTGCGGCTTCCAAATCCTGCAGCGGCCAGGCTGTGAGCACGTCCGATGGGATTACGGGCTGAATGCATGGAGGCCAGTCGAAACGAGTCAAGACATGAGAAGATTGGGCGGATGATTGTATGTGTATGGTAGGTACATTATGTACATATGTACGTATGTTGTTCATTTCTGACTGAGAGTCAGTAAAGCTCTTCCGGCAAGCCTGCAGACAGTTAAAGATTTATAGCCGATAAGGCTATATTACTTTAAGGGTAGGCAGGCGCTGTGCGTGTGTAATTATTTCACTGGTGTCTGCTGTTGTCGCGCCGGATTGCCGGATGAGTTGGGATTTGTTTCTTGTGCAGGGACGGTGAGGCGACGCGCGTTTGCGGCTGATTCTGTCGCTCACAGCTGTTTTTTCCCACCCACCCTCCCTGCAGTGTGATACTGTATCTGTAGTAGCTGTACGTTATGTTGGTTAGTACTGTACGCGCTAGATAATGGTGATAAGTGATCAGCTCCAGGTTTTATTGTGTTGTCTGACCAAGGGCGGATGATTGTATGTGTATGGTTGGTACATTATGTACATATGTACGTATGTTGTTCATTTCTGACTGAGAGTCAGTAAAGCTCTTCCGGCAAGCCTGCAGACAGTTAAAGATTTATAGCCGGGATTTATTATAATATTGCCCATTTCAACGGTTACGTAAATAGGTACGGCCGACGTGTGTATGTGGGCGGAAGAGCTGTTGCTGTCACTGTCACTTGATGAAAAAAACATAAACACAACACTCCTTCCATCTGAATGTATACGTACGTACGGCAGTATGTACGTATACGTATGTACATAGAAAAGGAAAAAAAAAAAAGAGAGGGCGCGCAACCCACATACAACCTAAAGGAAAAAAAAAAATTACAAAAACTATAAAAATTTTCCCCCCAAAAAAAAAAGGGAGAGCGCACGGGGCACACCCCCCTCCGCCACCCTCCGCCCCCCCGCAACAAAAAAAACCCCCCGCCCCCCCGCGCCCGCGCTGTCCGGCGACCCCGCAACTTCCTTAGACCGCAAAGCCCCCGAGGGGGCGGGGGCCCATGGGAAACCCAAACCCCCGCAAACGCCCGAAAAAACAAAATGGCAGAAATAAGCATATGTGATAATTTGACGATGAAAATGCGCATCGGGCGTACAGGGTCGTAGGGTGTCGTGGTTTACGTGGTTTAGCGTCTGCTAAATGGTGACACGATTTCAGTACTGAAGGAATTCGGCGAGATCTCGACACTGAGAGCAGCTGGAGACAAACGGTTTTTTTATTGGAACGGCGAGCTAAAGTTAGCCGTAGAAGTTTGACCGCTTCTACGTCTTTTATTGGCTGAGAAAAAATTTCAATGGTTCATGAAATTCTTGTTCGACTATAAATGCACGTACATAACATACTATGTACAGGGTGTCTCACGTAGACCTCCCTAACGATCGAGCCTTATAACTTCCGTACTACAGTAGATATCAAGCTGAAATTTTGTCCCCAGAAACCCAAGAATATACCATACCTTGTAGCAAAATTTGAGCCGGATAGTCCCACAGCGAACGCAATTACAGGCGTAGAAATTTTGGACCCTGTTTTTATCATTTTCCGCACTGAGCATGGTTTTGAGATTAGAATCTTCTGCTCAGCATGGTCAAGAAGCTTATCCGACATGGCAATATGGTGGAACAACAATGGCTGAACATTATCTCAGTCCAGAACACAAAGTATGCAAAACTACAGGCGATTTACCGCCCATGACAGCGTTCAAGAAGTTGTCGAGGCCAATACTGGCATCACCGATTTCAAAATGTTGAAAAACGTGGTCGCAACTTTGCAAGCTCGTAATTTCATCTTTAGTTAACCTATCTGGCTCAAATTTTGCCACAAAATATGGTATATTCTTGGGTTTTTGGGGACAAAATTTCAGCTTGATATCTACTGTAGTACGGAAGTTATAAGGCTGAGTCGTTAGAGAGGTCTACGTGAGACACCCTGTATATAAAGGTACGTACACACATGGAACATGTCAGCAGATCATGCCCTGCGTGCAACTCGGAACTGCTAGGCGTTGTATGTGTATGGTGTTACATACATGTCTCGTCATTACATGCTGCAGCAACAAGTTTCGGTCGTGGGCTGCTCATATTTTACCCGGCGAGGTGAGAAAACTCGCATTGAGGATTACACCAACACGCATTGTCACACATCACAACATTGTATGTATTGTACGTACATACACGCACTTTTGTTGGTGTATATTACACACATTAGGAGTCGATGCTGTAAAGTAGTGAACGAACATGCCATGAAAAAAAATGACAGCGAAAGTCCAAGCTACCACCGCTCTTCTGGTTTTGGCCCTTGGTTCCACGGCCGTATTGGGTCAATCTTGTAGGAAATGTAAGAGAGGGGAAAGGCTTTAGCCGTCCTGCTGCGTTGACTTTTGTTATGTACTGTATCTTATCTATAATGTACACAGTTTTCATACAAGTAAACCTCACTTTGTTTTAGTGTGTCTACCTGGTCAGGTGTTGGCCGGAAATGCCTGCGCAAAAAGTATTGGTGTGGAAAAATACATACCTTGATTGCTTTTCTTCTCTGATAAATATCACGTCATTACAGACGTTGGGGTGTTGCAGTTGTTGGACTGGGACAAGCCTGTTCTGAGCTGGAAATCTGCGGTGTCTCCTTCTCCAGCTGTCAGAATGGTGTCTGCTCTTGTATGCATGGCTTTACCGCCTTCAGTGACCACTGTCAGCCCCAAGGTATGTGACTAGTAGAGAACGCGGAACTGTCTGGCTCATACAGTGCTCACAGAATATTACAGATAAGTTAGCTACATATGAAGTCTTCTGACCTTGCTGTGTTTAGTGGCGTCCTGCCCGAGGTCTTTGTCAGCTACTGCTGATCCAACGGTCCGCCCCTGCTCCATGCAGCTAGATCTCTGCATGAATATTGCCTGTTCTTTGGGTGACAGATCGTACAACGGCTTGCCATGTGAACAACTTGTTGTTCGGCCTGCCCCCGCTCCTCCTCCTCCTCCTCCTCCTCCTCCTCCTCCTACTCCATCGATATTTCCCCGAATTAACGTGGAACAGGGGTCAGGGAGGCCAGCCGGAGCTCCTGGGCCTCCCGGTACGGATATCAGAGAAGAGTTTACCATCTCCGCGCTTGGTGGTAGAGTTGAACCGGAACCCACGGTGGCTGAGGCGTCGGTGATCACCGACAGCGGAACCGGCGATCGAATATTTCATTCTTTCGGCTGCTTGCCATCGCGATTCTCGCCACACGTCTTCTCCGACGCGCGGGACGAAGGTGCGAGAAAAAGACGGAGGAAAAAGAGACACACCGGCGTCCTCGAGGAAGCGGTCAGCTGTCCCAAGAGTCAGTTCTGTTACCTACACAGTTCTTACCGGGTAAAAGACTGTCTGGTAGTGGCCTACGGCCATTGCTGCCCATTGACATGTCCTATCGGCCTCCCCCATCCGACAGCCAGTTGTGAAAAAGGAACCAGAGTGCCCTGTCATGAGCAACCGGGTTATCGCTGCACTAGAACCTATGTAACTGAATCCGCAGTAAGAGACTTCGGACAGCGCATGGATGAACATTTTCCTGCCACCTGCTGCCCAGTGCAATGTCCGCCCAATCACGTAGCATTAAACGATGGTCACTGCTTGCCCACAACTGGCATTGGAGAATCCTGCTGGAAGAATGAACAGTGCCCCTTTGGAACAACCTGTACCAAAGGTGAATGTTGTGCAACCACTGCGAAGGACATCAGGACAGGCTCCGCTCCATGACGCTGCCTACCAATGTGCTTCTGCAATATTTTTTTGACCAGCCTTTTTCAATTTTTAGGGATTTGCCTTTGCCACTCTCCCAACGAAAGGTTAAGTTTTGACGTTCGGCTGCGAAAACTGCGCTGCGTCCCATTGAAACCTCGTGGTCGAAGAAACCTCGGAGGCACATGTAACATAGTGCAGTCCACTGTGCCTACACATTACACGATATGTATGTACATAAATACGTGCTGTAAATCCTCGTTTATAGACCCCGAGCGCCATCAAAACGATAGTCGCCCTTTTTGGGGTTATACAGTACATACACATGTGAGCTACAAACGAGGGTTTACAGTACAGTACATTATACACATAAGCAAGGTGGGGTTCGAAACCGGAATGTGCTAACGATTGCCTGCGCATGCTTTGAAGGTACTCCGACCGATATTTGTGCTGTCAAGAACAGTCAATGTGTACGCTCAAATGTCACTCTGCAGTCTGCAACCTGCCAGTGCTCCTGTGGCTACACACGCAAAGGAATGTCTTGTGGTAAAATTTGGGCTTGGCTCGCAGCAATGCGCTTTGTTACCTACAGGGTGTCTCATAATAAACCGAACACTTTTCCGTGCATATAACTCTGGAACCACACGTTAGATTTTCATGCGGTTTTTTGTGTTTAGTAGCCAAGGCTTCAACTTAGATGCGTACAAAACTTTAGCTTCATAGGCCCAGTGAAAGCTGCTCAAACACATCCTTTCTCTGGCGGTCAAAAACGAGAGTTTTTCGAACTGGTAGTGGAGGATTTAAGGGCCTCCTGTGCATAGTCCAAAATAAAATTGGTCTTGTAATGAAAAAAGATGTCCCAAAATGCTAGGAAATGTGTATCTCATGCATTATCCCCAGTGGCAGCATAGCAAACGCATGGAACAAGGTATCTTGAGAAATAAGACCGTAATTTTTCTCCATACTAAAGAAAAAACGTCGATTTTGAACTTCCAGATTCAAACGGTCGTAATTTCTGAAGTACATGGACCAAGTAGCTGAAATTTTGTACACATCTAAGTTGAAGCCTTGGCTACTAAATGCAAGAAACCGCATAAAAATCTAACGTGTGGTTCAAGAGTTACGTGCACGGAAAAGTGTTCGGTTTATTTTGAGACACTCTGTATTTACCTAAGTACTACTGCATCGTGGCACTGTACATAGACATCACAAGCATGCATAATTTTAACTGTAATGTTTCGTTTATAACCTCTATAATGTTCGTTTATCACTCCTCTTGGGCTATAATGTGATCGGTTTTTGTCCTAGTAGGTATATGAGCACAAAGAGATTCATATTTTTCAGTGTTGGATCCAACCCAGAGGACTTGTCCAAATGACACTAGTGAAAGTTGCAGTCAGTGGGCTGAGGAAGGAGAATGTGACCATAACCCTGATTGGATGATGCCAAATTGTCCGAAGTCATGCAACGCTTGTTGATGATACATTATTATCATGCTCCCGTGGCCTCATATGTATTCACTTTCTACGTACTTGTGGTGTTACGAATTATATTTTAGTACAAACAACGCTCAATAAGTAAAGCAAGGTGATCCGATCTACTGTAATGTTCCGTATATAGCCCCCTCTCGTGTATAACCCCCCTCGTGTATAGCCCCCCAAATCGGCCACTAACGTCATTTGCCCTCGTGTATAGCCCCCTATTGCAAACCGCGAAAAGCAAGGGAAATCAAGTGTTTTTGCGCTGAAAACAGCGTTTCTGAGGTGTTTTGATGCATAGGAGTTTATCTGCACCTCATTTGGAACAGTTCTGATCATTTTGCCAGTGACATCTCTTCGAGGAAAATTTTTCAGTTGCAAAAATTTCACAATTTTTTAGTTGAAAGCTGCATTTTTGATGATTAGAGCTTGGAAACGTGCCAAATAACCACCATAAACGAGTTCAGGAGGTCAAAAAACCTTACTTTTGGTACAAATGAAAAATGCCCTCGTGTATAGCCCCCTCGTGTATAACCCCCTCTCGTGTATAGCCCCCCTAATCGGTGCTTACCATTTGTACAGCCCCATGGGGATATCTACGGAACATTACAGTATGTACCTATTCTAAAGCAGAGCAGATCTGCTAAGTCAATATCAAGCTTAATCACAACAGCTGAAACACCGGAGAAGAGACAAAGAAGCTGGAAACTCACAGAGTAACATTGCAAAAAGAGAGCTGTAGCGGATGAAATTGCAGAGTTGTAGCGGAATATGATAGGTTGAGAGATGGGGCCCAGTCCTCCATCACTGTACGCGCACACTTCCAGCCGATATAACTGCAGTGGCCGAAGTCCCTTTAAGCGGATTCTGGGCAGTTTGGCGCTGTGAAACCAGGATAATGGAATGGTCAACTCTTGCGATATTCTCGCAGAACCCCCATGGTAGAGATAAAGCTGTAACAAAATATAACAGGATTACGAAAGTCGACATCACTGCTTCCTCCTCACTCCCTTCCCATTCCTTTCGTTTTCGCGCTCGCTCCGCGCGAACAGAACGGACTGTGAAACTCAAGTCAGTACTAAATCTCGCCGCACTCACCTTGACGAGATTAGTACTGAGTACGTCGCCGATTGCGCCGACTTCGAGAGCCAAAGTAGCGTATGATGACGTAGCTATGAAGTGCCAGAAATTAGGACAGTGACCTTGGCTTTTCAACACAATTATGTACCTTGTAACCCTTGAGTGGCTCTTCTTCGGTCGGAGATTCTGTGACCGCAAGCCACTGGATCTGATCTCCTTCTAATAAATGCAGTTGCTGAGGCGCCGTTTGCGGAGCTACACAGAAAAAAATACGCTTTCAGTACTACATTTTGTGTACGTACGTACATACACTTGACGCCTGAACAGACAGGCATTTCTCGGTAATACAACAGGTGCCAATGCACGTACGTGTACATGTGCCACATACCACGCTTGAAGCTGTGAACTTGCACGGCTGCCGAATTTGGTCCCGCGAGTCCAGTTCCACTAATGAGGCGCACAGTACATTGATAGCTGGAATCCGGCTCGAAACCACCAATGGTCACATTGTATACAGCGTCACCATCCAATCTGTCCCTAAGTGGAAAGTTGTGAGCAACTGCGATTTCATCCCTGTTCGAGCGCGAACATGCAACCTGGATGAGAAAACACATACGTTTGTGGTCTCATGAACAAAAATCAAGATTTGGCTCTTCTTGAGAACAAAAACAGAAAACACAGTAATGCAAGTACAGTACAGTACAGTATGCTACCTGAAAACTAGGAATTGCTCCAAATGCTTCGACTGATCGCCATTGCCAGCTGCAGCGAACATGAGTGGAGTTGAAAGTAGCACAATTGAAAGACTCCGGTACAGACACTGGCTCTGAACAAGTGGGCGGAACACATTGCCTTCACAAGTTTTCAGCATAGAAGGTAGGCTTTAGTGCAGTTCTTTCTCACCCATGTGAGTGATGGCAACTTGAACTGGTCCTGTTGGAGGTCCTTTTCCTTGTGAGTTGTACGCCAGCACTGCGACCCAATAATGAGTGTCGTTGGGCTCGGTGACCCGGATGACGTATGACGACGCTGCTGGATCTGATATGGACACGGAATTGATAAGGTCAGTGAGATTATTCTCTTTTCTTCCCCACTGAATCTCATAACCCAGCTGATCGTCATTCCATCGAGCTTTTGGGATAGGCTAAAATATCAATGACAACCCATAAACGAAGGCAACAGGTACTGCAGCGTCGGAAGAAACTGATTTATTGCAGAGCGTAGCTTTTGCTTACTTCCCATTGGACCAGAATATCACCGACATTGTGACTAGACACAGTAAAACCCGTAACAGAGCTGGTTGGCCGATGTGGCAGGGTGCGGATAAGATTGCTGGCAGTACTGGGATGACTCCAGCCAACTTGATTGTGAGCCAACACCCGGAACCGGTAGTCAGTGAAGGGCACCAAGCCAACCACCTCAAAATCTGTCACCATGTACAGAAAGGTATTTAGCCCTGAAATAGGGACGAAAACAGGTAAAAAATTTTTTACGTAACTCCAAAAATTGGTAATAGCTGTAGCTGAATCAAGCGTCTTAAGATATTCGTAGCATGGCGCAGTACATACTACATCACTGACAACTGAAGGTTGAGGAAAGAAGAAGATTTACGTTCACTAACAACTGTCCACGCATCTCCTGTCAGTGCCTGAATGCGGTAAGCGTTCACTTGACCACCGCTGCCAGCAGCAGTAAATGCATTCGTCTCACTGCTCGGCAACTGCCAAGAAAGGAAGACAGAGTTTGCTGAAGGCGATTCAGCTTTAATTCGTATCGGGCTGAATGGCACGGTGATGACAGGCAAGCTGGCGCTGACTGACCAATGCCCACCTGGCGTATCCAGCCTGCACGTATAGCTGCCAGCGTGCTGAGAACTCGCAGAGCCAATTTGCAGCCAGTCAGATGACTTCCAGTTCTGTGCAAATTGGGGCAGGTCGCCTACTGAAATTCCATTGAATGACCATGAGATGGAACGTTCCAGACAGTCATCGTTGCTATCACAGGCATTCTGTTCCACTGTACAGTGCAAAGTGCGACTTGCTCCAGCCAAAACGGCAGTTGTGTTGCCAATCGTAATTATGGGACGCTCTGAACATATGAACGCAGAAACATGACACGCTGCATTACGAGAAAGCACATTAGGCCGTGTACGTAGTGCGTACTGCAGTGGTATAAAGCTTTCAGCATACCAGAGATATGAAGCGTGACAGACGAGGATGCTGAGTGTCTAGTCATGGTAACTGTGCATGTGTACATGCCAGAATCAGCCAGCTGAGCTCGACGTAGCTGAAGCAAGCCGCTCCTATTGCTCCATATGTTGTAACGTTGATCGCCAGTGCCATCCATGACCAGCTGAACGTCATCCTTCCACCAGTGATATTCAACATCACCAGACACGTCAATATTGCAAGGGAGTTTCACATTGGTATTGACGAAGCCATGCATCACAGCATCGGATAGGAACTTGTCAGTGATTGGAGGATACGTACTGACGGCTAAGTATCCTGCAGAAATTTCTTGGCCAAGTGGATTGGAGGCAGTGCATTGGTAGACGCCACTGTCCTTCTCTCGAACATCTTGAATGGTCAATCTGAAACACAGAGGGTTTTCTCGTGCTCCAAAAGGGCCGGACCAGCCGGCCGGCCGAAGGATTAGTGCGTTTCTCATGCTCAAAAATGGGCCGGCGGTCCGGACTTTTTCGTCCCAGCCCAAGACATCGGACGAAACGGACGAGCTTGTGTTTCCTCCCTCTTGAACGGTCATGAAGAGGATTAGGGTCAGCGTGGGGGAGAGGGAAGGAGGGAGGAGGGCCGACTTAATCCTATTGCTCAAGAGGAAGGCGACAGGCTTTGGCCAATTTGTGTTTCTCATGTTTGGTCCGTCCCACTTAGGTTTTGGTCCGTCCCGACGGCCGCCCAAAAATCATGAGAAAAACCCTTACAGAGCACGTGACACGCTGAATGACCCGATTACTGAAGTGACTGGGCTCACCTGTTCTGCTTTATGACAATCCTTGCTTGGTCATCAGGTGGGAGTAGCAGTGGAGTAATGGGGATTCCATTGTGAAACCACTCATATTCGACCGATGGTTTCCCGTGAGCCTCGCACCGAAACTCGGCCTTTCCCTGTGGAGATTGAAACTGACTGCTCAGATGAGATGTGAAGACTGGACGCGCTTGTAGGCTGAGCGTGATGCTTTTGGTGACAGAACCGTATTCATTGGTGGCTGTGCACTGGTACACCCCGACATCGTCAGCAACAAGCTCGGTGATGAGCAGCACTCTACCGTAGTTTCTCAAGCGAGACTTGATCGGCAAATGGGCTCCAGCAGGTCGAGACCATGAGTACGTTGGAGCTGGCCTATGGAGGTACATTCAAACGTCTTTTTACTCTACTGTACTATGCGATGGTGACTCCATTGTTGACTGAATTGTACCTTCCGTATGCAAAGCATTCCAAGCGAGTTGAGTCGTCCAGCTGCGGCTCATGCGGAGAAATATTTGGAAACTCATCTGGAATCGTCGGTTTCACCTGCTTTAACATTTTCCCTGAAACTTATGTACAACAAATGAAAGACAATGTGTACACAATATTAACTTCACGTGTAAGTGCATATCAGTGTACGGATGTATACTGTACATACCAGCTGGCGTTGAGACCCAGAGATGAAAGAATGGTCCGAAATATCCGGCTTGAAGTTTGGAATTGACAATGTTACACGAGTAGGACTCTTCGTCCTCCTTGGTGAGATAACTGAAGTAGAGAGATCCATCTAGGCTGGAAATAAAGATTCGTTGAGATTCTTGAACAAACTGCTTGACCGAATGAAACATCCACCCGTAGTCCAGTGACTCTAAAATTAAGCGGATTTACCATCTGGTAAATGGATTGGTGGAAATCCCACTGCCTTTGTAAAAGACCGAATTTGCAAAAGGCCTTCTTACGAGGGAAATGTTCGGGCTCCTGGCAATTGATTCTTTCTCCAGTACCAGCTACACCATAGACGTCCAGGCGAGTCATTGGAAACTCTCTCGTGTCTGAAACGAAACGACCAAACCGCGTGCCGCTATGTTCATAAAACTTCCAAGCTACTGAATGGTGCATGTAGTGGGCATACAGGCATGATTAACAACGATTCTTCTGCTTCTGGTTGATCCAAAGACATTGGATGCGACGCAGAAGTAACTGTCGAAGTTGCTGCCGGTCACGCTAAGAATAACCAGGTCACCGTCCACTTGAATCACGTTGGCATCATTGGAGGAATTCACCTGAATCAGCAATCACGCCAAAAATATCGAAGGGGAACAAGCCTACACACGTGTGGATAAATTGAATTGACCAGCTTTCAATATTGTGCGAATGTGGAAGGCTCGTGAATGAAGGAAGGTACATACCAGAGTGCCACCGGAACCCCTTCGCCAATGAATGGTAGGTTGAGGCTGACCGATAGCGGAGCAGCGAAGACGAATCGATGGGCCATCTTCAGCAAAGTACACAATGTTATCCGGCTGTCGAATAATCACTGGATGATGAGGCTTCTGCAGCACTTCTCTGGCGCTCAGACCTCGGACTTCGGGTGGTCTATTACGCTGATACACGTCCCATAGATTCAGTCTAGATACTTCGCAAATGTAAGCCCATCCACCTGAATTGTCCGGCACTACGACCCTGAAAGAAAACTCCAACTCCAATTTCCACAAAAGTTCAGATGCCATTATTTGACAGATAAAAGTAACGGTGTCTTTGTACGTATGTACAGTAGTCAACTCAACAGTACCAGCTGTATCCATTTGTGTCTTGCTGAAAGGACAATGCGATCAGATCACCAGACTTAAACTTGCGCTGAGTTTTTGTGAGGTTCCAGCGGAAGAATCCAAGTGGAGTTCCATCGCTCTGCCATTCCCAGCCGCTGTCTTCGCCATATATGGCGCTAGTAATCCAATCCTAAAGAAAAATACGATTGTGATGCAACAGTCTATGAGCGACGCGTAGGTATACCCATGTACGTACATAATGTAGGTTAGGTACGTACATGTACGTATGGTAGTATGGTATGCACAATAAGATGTACATACTATATGGTTTATTTGGTACTTTTCTTTGCGCATCCTTCAGCTTGAGATGTTGTGCTAGTGCGTCTGCTTCTGCTTGTGTGTTGAGGCTGAGAAGTCGCGCTCCGATGCGACTACACTGGGCCAAGGCTGTGGCCCAGCTAGGAGCTGACTTATGTTCCAACCAGTAGCAGCTGTCCCTCCAAGACCACCAACTGGGAGGACAGACCGGCAAGCTATTGAGATCTATGAAAAGATCATCAAACTGGCAAAATTACGTGCTCAACGCCCAAAAATGTAAGTGCGCACGCAATAGTCATACCGGTTCAATGAACTGGAAACTGTCTGGTTGGTCCCCTCCAAACTACGTACGTATGGCACGCGTTCTTCCTTCTTTCGACGTAAACTAAGGTAGCCCCTCATGAATGCTAATGAACCCCAGGGGAGCAAAGGAGAAATCAGCTTTACGGCGCCGCCATTCATTAGCGGCATAAACAGAGACTAATTACTTGCCTCACTAGGCCCAATACTGATAATGATAGATTGGAGAGAAAAATGGGCAACTCTCATACTGTCTTATAAGTAGGAAAAGGAGAACAAAAAGATCTAGCGGCATTAGTGATAGAAAAAGAAGGCTGCTATCCCAGTACCACTATGTATAAAGAGGGCAAAGCTGTCCTTACCATGGTAAACAGCGATAGTTGATACAACAGTTGCGCTGATAACAGCCAAAATCAGAGCGATCCGTTCGGTCAGCAGCCGTAGCGGTAAACTTCTAGGCGCTGTCATCTCCGCTCATTATTGCGTATTGACCAAGGAAATTTCGGCTGCAACGCCATCGTAATGTTCTTATCGAATTCATCGAACGGCAGCTTGTAGCCAAAGCAAATAGGTTTTAAATGCAGCTGGAACAGCTTCATCTTTTATCGCTTTCAAAACGGCTGCTTTATTGCATCCCCTCCGGCAAACGACAGCGCATCAAAAGCGACCTAAAGCAAAAGGCAACATCAACTTTTTATCAAAGCTCAGCTTGGGGTTGGGGTAGGGCACAGCTGTGCTTCAACGGGGCACGAAAAGGAGACTAAGCGGTTGGATTGGAGAGGAGGAGAAGATGGATAGTGGAGGCTGTGGGAAGGAGGGAGAGTTATGAGGTTGTGGGTCTAACAGCTGCCAGAAGCCGCAGCCAATTGCTCCGAGGGGTCAGCAAGCAACAGGCAAGAAAGACGAAGTGCCAGCAGCAAATAGAGACACGAGACACCGCTGAGAACAAGACACGGCTGGCTACTACTGGTCAATAAATAAGCCCTGCCCCAAGCTTCTGCAACAAGCAAACGAGCAATGCAACAAAGCTGACCATTCAACGCCAACGCGAAGGAGTTTGCGCGCTACGCGCCCATACGTAGTACGCATACGTGCATATGTACGTACTGTACATATATATACGTATACCATTCGTACATACATATGTACATAGGGTACATTAGTAGCCAATAGGTATCGACGTATCGAGTATCACAGCGGTCCTTCATACATATCTACAAGATACTATGTATGTACGTATGTATCGTCTATTATTATGTGCGCAGCAACACCAAGCCTCGATGTATGACTGATATTGTACATTACGTACGCACCAATGTATGTGTACATACTACACCCACTTAGGTATTTGTACAGTATGTATCAGGGGAAAAGCTGGCAAATGCGGCGCGGGAGAAAGAGTGTGTCTAGCTCAAGTGGCTAGAGGATAAACACGGTATAGCCGCTTGTACTGCTCTATACCCGAAACAGCTTCCACCAAACCCAATAATAATAGTTGACAAACTACCGCATCCAACCACAACGGAAGCCAGTCACCTTCTACAGGGTGTCTCACGTAGACCTACCTAACGACTCAGCCTTATAACTTCCGTATTACAGTAGATATCGAGCTAAAATTTTGTCCCCAGAAACCCAAGAATATACCATACTTTGTGGCAAAATTTGAGTCAGACACGCCCACAGCGAACGCAATTACAGGCTTATAAATTTTTGACCCTGTTTTTATCATTTTCCTGCACTGAGCATGGTTTTGAGATTAGAATCTTTTGCTCAGCATGGTCTAGCAGCTTATCCAACATGGCAATAGTCGCGCTCGTGGCGCAGGCGGTAAGACGGGCTGCGTCCGATCTGCCGTCCTCTGCGTCATGAGTTCCCACTCTCGCCAGGTGGGATTAAAGCGACTGGCAACCCCAGCGGCAGTATGGTGCGCCCGCTCGCTGGCTTCTAAAGGCACCAGTGCTTTCCTTCGGGTCAGCACACCCCGACCAGTGGTCACTGATGGCTGTTCGGCTTCGTGCCAGGCCCTTCCCTGGTTCGGGCCATTGTTGGTCGTGCCTTGTGGCACTGGACTGGCCCACCATAACGGGCGTTGTTAAAGGTTCGGAGGAGACTAGGTGGGTTTCACCTACAGCCGACCCTGTGGGGTACGGTCTCGCCAAAAAAAAAACATGGCAATATGGTGGTACAACAATGGCTGAACATCACCACAGTCCAGAACACAAAGGATTCAAAAATACAGGAGATTTGCTGCCCATAACAGCCTTCAAGGGTCTGTCGAGGTCAATAGTGGCACCACTGATTTCGAAATGCTGAAAAAAGTGGTCGCAAATTTGCAAGCTCGTAATTTCATCCCTGCTTGACGTACCTGGCTCAAATTTTGCAACAAAGTATGGTATATTCTTGGGTTTCTGGGGACAAAATTTCAGCTTGATATCTACTGTAATACGGAAGTTATAAGGCTGAGTCCTTAGGTAGGTCTACGTGAGACACCCTGTATTTCGCCGTTTGTAAAGTCTCGTTTCTGACCGCCAAAAGCAAACGAAGCATTTTCGTTTTAGACGAGCGGCGCTCACCTTGCAAGGAAAACGGAAGCTAAACCAACAACAACAAAGAGAGGCATGCGATGCAGACACGCATTGTAGTAGCACCATAAACGCCCAGTAGACACACAGAAATAGAACGAGCTGCAGATCTTTAGCTGGGATCAGCAAGAAGAATAAATCACACCACGGCAATAAGCCATCTCCTCGGGAGTTAACCGAGCCGAAGAAGCGGCAGTATGACGGCAGTCAGGCTTACAAGCTTGAGAGGAGAA
The DNA here is from genome assembly GCA_030247985.1 of Epsilonema sp. ZAB3_2. NCBI lineage: Eukaryota > Metazoa > Nematoda > Chromadorea > Desmodorida > Epsilonematidae > Epsilonema > Epsilonema sp. ZAB3_2. The sequence continues at coordinate 22,736 of JASAMW010001133.1, forward strand.
AGAAGCTTTCACTTGTCTCAAAGCTGCCAAGCGAGGCTGAAGAGTGCCCGGGCCCAACAGACAGACAAGCAGAGAAACGAGAAGTGTATCATCTTTTTTTGGGCGAGAGGAGACAGCTTACGTCCTTCCTGCAGAGCTCAACCGGCGTAAGAGATGCAAACACAAGAGATTCCTAAGTGGGACGCACCAGCGTCCAGACACGCGACACTTTGCATAAGGCCTAATGAAGACGGAATTCAGCCAATCCGGAGGCAAGAGAGAGGAGGAAGCTCTTCAGCTTTCCTCATCCGCTCTGCTCTCAGGAGGCAGAAAGAAAGCCCATTAAACAATTGACCAGATCCATCACGTTCTATACGGAGTATGTAGTTTTGTTGACTAAATTTCTCTGCGGGCGACGGCGGACAAAGCCGGACACTCACGCCTCGAAAATTAGAAGCTTCCATCGATCTGCCTGCTTGGCTGTTTGTTGTTGGCGGTTTCTCCTGTGTAGTGGCCGGTCGGTAATGGTCATCGATCAGTATTTCCCCGAAAAAACGTGGCCACAGAGTCCATACACCATATAGTACAGCTGCCTTCTGCATACTCCTTCAAGGCGACACTGTTTCAGTTAATTATTCAAAAGGAGACGGAAACCAGCGGCAAACATCAGATTGACCCTTACGCTCTCTCACGATCCGCTCTTCTCTCCGTCAGAAGAAGATTGAGCGGAAGCTGTAGCATTCGTCGCTGATATCAGCTTTAGAATATATGAGTCCTGCTATCCTGATAAAGTACAGTATGTAGGATGATGAAGTAACCGGTGACTGAGAAAATACCGTAACCAATGTTCGAAATAGTAGTACATAACATAGTGTTTTAGTAGTGTAAGTAGATTTTTAATAAGTTCAGATTCTGATAAGAATTGACTGTTCGAACAACTTTTCTTCTTGGAGAAATATGTAAAATGTTAGACGTTTTAGTCGATTCAGGATCCGCTAGGATGCTCGAATCAAACTTCTACCTGCGAATATGTGTAGGTATGGATGAAAAGCGAAAACGCGTAATAGTCGTGAAAATCCTGATGAAAGGGGATTATATTGACAATCGCCTCACCGTTTTCCGCCGTCAAAAGTCAATTGCATGCCAAAGCAGGCAATTGTCGAATTAGAGGAGACGCGTGCTTACTCACCGGAAAAAGTTTATCCAAATTGTCGGCCCGCAAATACATAGTCGCCTACGTACATGGAGGGCGCCAATAGAGGGCCAAATATACGTACGTAGCTTCATAAATAATGCGCTATTAACAGTGGTAAAAAATATAAAAGCTGCATTTTAAATCCTTCCATGGAAGTTAAAAATTATAAACCAAATCCGGCGTTTCCATCACTAACTAACTACTGTTGACGGATAAAAGACAATAGGCCGCCGCTTCGAATGCAACCATTTGACACTTGTGACATTTAGTATGCGGCGTGTGGCGGGGGGTCATCATCAACAAATGCTCCTCCGATTTCTTTATATACTGCTGGTGCCCTTGAAAGGAAAAAAGGACGCGGGTGACAATGGAGCATCTGTCAGAGAGAAAAGCGCTTATATTCGCGGGACGTCTTCATCCATCGCATGCACTGGCGCAAATGCTCAAGAGAAATCCAAGCACCCGACAGCCACAAGAAAAGGATTTCCAAATCCAAATAAGAGTACAAAGAAGCAAGAGAGGCCAAACACCATCAGCAACGTCGCGCAGGAAACATGACACCCTAATGTTATGTGCACACATTGCCAATGCAATTGTCACAACGCAAGTGGCAATTCTTTTTTCCTAATTGATCGTCGTTGCGTTTTTTGGCTACTTGCGACCAGGAAAGGAACCACCAATAGAATACAAAGCCCGAAACGTACTGTTTGGTTTGTACATCCAATATTGTTACCCATTCTCAGCTACAGTAGCTGTGCTCTTTATACCCGAGCTCCGTCATCCATATCATATCAACCTGGGCCATAGATCATGGTAGCTGCGGCTCCTAACCTTTCAGAAGCCTTCTTTCCTTGATTCGCTTCTTCCTTCTTGTTTTTTTGACCAAGAAAAAAGCCCAGGGATGTGCGCCAAGAAAGACAGGAGAGAAATGCTCCGTCTCCAGCTGGTGAACTCCACGCTGCCATCCACTCCGAGACTCACTGCAATCAGTACACACTCCCCCTCCAATGTAGTCTATGCTTGAGTACACAGAAAAGGTACACAGATTGGCACAGATAAAAAGCAGGCGGTTTATTTTTGTTTTCAAAGTACTTTTGTGTGTGCTCTAATAAAAAACAGGAAAAAGATTTTAAACAGATAACACCAGGAATACATAACATTATAGAGGGGATGACTATGCAGTGTAGTGAGGCAGAAGCAAGGCTAGCAGGGTCGTATATAACAACTGGTCCTACATACGGAAGGACAAATTTGACGAAGTCGTAGGCCTATATTTTTGTATATACGGAACTACTTGGTGTTCGCTAGCCCATGCTTTTGCCTCACTACAATGTTTGCATAGTCCTCCCCCTCTATAATGTTATCAATTCCTGGTAACACTAAAAGCGGACATTTATTATACGTAGAAATCTGAAAGACTAAATGAAGAAATAAGAAAAGGTCCACGAAAAAGCGGGGCAGCCCAGTATGGGGACCTGAAACCGGCTGATCTCCGATTTCGACGAAACCTAGCTCATTTGAAAGCGCGTAAAAAGTTATGTAAGATGCGACAATTCCGACCCTTCTGCGCTTAACCGTTAGCGAGTTACGGCCGCTCAAGTTTGGCCAACTTTAGTGACACTTTCTTACCACTGAATTTTCAGGCCTTTCTCGCATAAACGGCCATATCTCGGTAACCACTAGGGATATTCGCGTGCGGTTTTTTTTGTTCAATTCCCCATTCTTCGCAAAATTATATACGTTTCGAAGAAAATTTTTAACCCCTACTATAATCGAGATATTGAGACAAACGTGGTGTCGATTTTTTGAAAATTGGCAGCGTGAGGGCCCAACTTTGACCGAAGATTGCCAAGCTCGGCAACAGTGTACAGAGACGGCACCTAGCTCGTTAAATACCTCAACTCTTGCTCTTTGGAATGGTATATGCCATGTCCATTCCGCTGAAGAAAAATTTTGAATTACAGGCTGTTTTTGCCGAATGTGCGATTTGAAGGTTTAAGACGGCATTTAAGCGTTTTAAAGATGTGATTTTTGAAATCTACATCAAATTCTACACAAGGTAGGTTCTTTGATTTTGGCCTATCTGAAAGCAAAATAGGCCAAAATAGACAAAGTGTTGCACTCAGTACTGCAAAAGTTCACCAAAATGACAGGTACATACCCTGAACTCAGAAGGAACTCAAAAGTTCGCCAAAACTGCCCACCTTTCAATGTCTATTTGTTGTTGTAATAAATTTTTGGTGGAAACTTGAAAAAACCAAAGAACCTACCTGGTGTAGAATTTGATGTAGATTTCAAAAATCGCATCGTTAATACGCTTAAATGCCGTCTTAAACCTTCAAATCGCACATTCGGCAAAAAACAGCCTGTAATTCAAAAACAGTAATGTAACAGTAATTCAAAACTTTTCTTCAGCGGAATGGACATGGCATATACCATTCGAAAGAGCAAGAGTTGAGCTATTCAATGAGCTAGGTGCCGTCTCTGTACACCGTTGCCTAACTTGGCAATCTTCAGTCAAAGTTAGGCCCTAAAGTTGCCAATTTTCAAAAAACTGACTACGTTTGTCTCAATATCTCGGTTACGGTAGGGGTTAAAAATTTCGTTCGAAAAGTATATAATTCCGGGAAGAATGGGGAGTTGAACAAAAAAAAGCGCATGCGAATACCCCTATTGGTTGCCGAGATATGGCCGTTTATGCGCGAAAGGTCCAAAATTGAGTTGGACAAAAGTGTCACGCAAGTTGGCGAATCTTTGAGCGGCCATATCTCGCTAACGGTTAAGCGCAGAAGGGTCGGAATTGTCGCGTTTTACATAACTTTTGACGCGCTTTCGAATGAGCTAGGTTTTGTCGAAATCGGAGATCAGCCGGTTTCAGCCTTTGCCCCGCTCTTTCGTGGACCTTCTCATAAAACTGCAAGACAATACTGAGTTACTAACAATACAGTCGACAAAATAAAATACACTGCTGCTACACAGTATGCATTGTTCGCAACGCCGGTCAGCTACGGCACTGCAGAAAGGAAATCCTATATCACGACATTATTAGCATAGCATATAACACTTTCCCGTCTTCGAATAGCCTTGCATACCGACAGATTGGATGATAAAGCGTTCATGGGCATTTATTAGTCCATTTCCTTATAGGCTACTCGAATAGCATAACGTAGTAGGAAGTGTCATGAATGAAAGGTGAGAGAAGAGAATCACAAAAGAACACAAAAACAAAACGGAGCACAGCGAAAGTCAGTCACTCGTCGGATCAAAGCTCAATTCTCGCATCAATATTCTACAGGTACAGTACTGTAGGTCACAAATACGTATTACGGAATTGTAGCGTGGCGTGCATGCATAACAATTCGAAACTCCATATCCTCCATTAGTTGCATGTAAAACAGAGCAACTAAGAACTATGCGGGCGCCTGCAGACTGTGTTGGGTCCTTCGTGTTCTTCTAGCCGATGTGGATCCCGTGTCTTCTCCCACAGCAGCTGATATCTCTCCTTCGTCCCTATCTGCTACTACCAAGTCGTCTTCGTCGTCTACCAGGTATCCAGCTGCGGAAGAAGCCGTGAGCAGGAGTCCGTTGCTGTTGCTGTTATGTTCCGCAGTTGTCATGAGCTGATCGCCGCTGTCCGTGGAAATCTGAGCAGAGCACGCAGCCACCAACTCCTTCTCCTGCTGCTCCAACAACCGACGACGATTCACGGGTGGACCTGCAACAGAACATACACATACGCTAGCACTAGTCCACCTTTACACACACGTACACACGTACATATTGTACATAGAAAAGTGTACATACAGCACGTATTACTGTAGACAGAGAGCGGATACCGATAAAGCTGAGTAGGACAGGCAAGAAGATGAGTCCGTGGGCGGCGCCGATGAGGACGATGCCCAGGTACATGCGGAAGTAGAACACCTGGAAAATCTGGGAATGAGCAAACGCCAACACCACTATCCCACCAAACTTCGTCAGCGTTATCCCACTCAGCACCTGCAACATCAGTCAATGGTCAAGACTCTTCATGCCTGCATTGAAATATGCATGCATGCAGGCGTTTTACCGAGCTGCCCATGTTAGAAAGGGCATCGCAGGCTCTATCCACTCGAGAAGGAGCCACCGAGACAACGAAAGCCCGCACCACGTGACAGCAGAACTCCACGGATATCCCCACCGCCTATCGTAGACAACATTCATTCATTAGAGCATGTGGTCCCTCAACTTCACAACGGGTACGGTAGAGAAGGCTAGTGTTTTGTACCATGACCAAATTGACGAGTGAGACGGCGTTGAAGCTGATGCTCCACCAGTACATCAGAGCCATGAGGTCGATGAGGATGGTGAAGATGACGAAGGTGGTGATGGCGGCGGACCAGGGGTCGAAGCCGAGGAGGACGGCAGACACGAGGAAGATGGCCGCCAGACTCACGCCCAACTGCACCACCGCGTCCTCCGCCAGACCCAGGTACTGCTCGTAGAACACGTAGTACACGCTGCAACAAGCACACGCCGATCTCATACATGCTGTACCTACGCTAAGCACCCAGTAGTAGGTGCAAGGAGGAAAAGGCAAGTACTGTACCTGTAAGGAAAGACTTCCACTGGCTCTTGACCAGGGGGCAGATTGGCGTTGATGGTGTCCGTGATGTTCTTGGCCAGATATCGGGCGCTAACCAGGCCGTGAATATAGTCAGCGCTCGTTCTCATCACACTGTGATACGTCATAAAGTAGGAGGCCGTCACAACTGCCGCTTCCCGCCTCCCTTTTCCACCCGTAGAAATGCCGCTCTGATTACTGGAAGACTCGCCAATCTTCCATTGCTCGAAAGATAGAGCTCTACCGTACGCCGCGTGACCTCTGCAATGCACGCACGCAAATGACTCTTATGTGCCTTGTTTGCCTATTGATAGATAGATACTGACTTTCCTCCGCATATGTCCTCTCTCGTTTGTTACTGCGCATGCCAAGCTGTGTACCCTTCCTCAAGCTGTGCCCTGCCTTACCCTTTAGCGCATTTTAAGCCCGGATTGTCCCGGAGGAAATCGGGTAGGAAGGTGGAGAAGTTTTCGGCGACGGGTCGGCCTCGAACGTAGATGGCGTTGCATGGACGACAGTTGGCGGAGGAGGAGACTGAGGAGGGACAGAAGGCGCCGCCCTCTTCGTACAAGCGACAGCAGGGCGGATTGCCGACGGGTCTCAACCAGTCGAAATAGTCGTCCAACCAACTACTCGCCGACTGAGCAATAAAGGACCGGTTGCTCCAGTGCATGGCCTGATAGAGCTGTGTGTTGAGAGAGTTCTGATCGCAACCGGCCGAACCGCACACTCGATTCTGCAGACGAGGATCCGCGTAATCGTACTTCCCCTTCACCACAAAGTACACCGGCGGACCCACTGCCAAGTCAGACAGCGCGTGGAAATAGTCCAACACGTACGAATCCTACAAATAGAGTAAATGGGTACATGTACAGTACCGCAGTGAATGTACATACGCTTCAGCAGAGCGTACCTGGATACTTGTACGCTATGCATTTGTAGACGCTTACATTACAAGACGGGCATGCCATGCATACAATACGCACCTCTGGCATACTGAGCTTCTGATCCAAGCCCAGTTCGATCTTGTCTAGTACAGCCACAGAACTGAGAAACCAGAAGCTGAACAGCCATATCTACAAAACAAACAGACGCACTCCCAGTCCACTCTATACTACTAATCTGCCTTTCGTTTGGGGTACGCCTCGTCGCATTTTTTCCTGCATATGTCACGTATTCCCATCATGATATTTCGTGTTTGGTTGTACATGCACTGGCAAGGACTTCTAGATACTTAGATAATCCTAAGCTTATAGGAGTTCTTGACTAACCGTAAAATTTTTTGGCACAAACGCCGGGCTTGACCAGCCAATTGGCTGGTCAAAACATGACAAACGAAAGGCAGAATTGAATATATAGGCCGGTTTGGGAGTGCGTAGACAGACACAGCAATCTTTTCGTCCGCCTCTCACGCCTAAGAAACGCGTCAAACCACCCACTAACGCATTCGCACCACCAATACTCGTATATACATAGCACACTACATAGCACAATAAGTACGTAGGAAAAACAGGCAGGGTGCACGTACCACGAATAGGCGAGTCGGTTTTGAGAGCAGGGCTGGAGTGTAGTAGTTTTTGAAGCAAGCGAACAGGTATCCCTCATTCTCAACAACGCGAGGCTGAACCCGAGCGCAACAACAAAGCTCCAGTCGACCCGCCTACAAAAACATCAAGCAAGTTCCAGGACGCCACCAAACAAATTTCTGTGGCGCAGCATTCGAACGTATCGGATACTGTACTTACCTCTTCTCTTCGCAAATCGAGAGTGAAGAGAGCCAAGAAGCAGGTGATCTGTAGGAAGAAGTCGAAAAGAATGGCCAGACCCGCGTACATAGAAAACACCTTCACAGCCGGCATCGATGACAACGCCCCTGCAATGCAACATGATCTACACAATGGAGCAACTGTACATGCATTTACACACTACGTCGACCCCGCATACTATACAAAGTACGTAGAGCAGATGAGAAAAGCAGCAGGACTGCTTCCCCTTGCTGTATTGTAGTGCATGCATACCCATGAAGAAGCAGAAGCATTCGGCCATACTGCTCAGCAGCATACTGGGAATGACTTCACCACTGATCCGTCCAACCCGCTCCTCCAAACTCTCCACTGCACTTGACTGAGCACGCTACACACACAGCAAACAGAGACACGTCGCAGCTAGCGCGCTCTCTCTCTCTCCATGCCTTCACACGAGCAACCTACGCACATCCACACTGTATACAACCTGTACCTGATAAGCTTGGACGAATATGAAGATGTTATCAACGCCGACTGCGAGGACGAGGAAGGGCTGGACTTCCAGAATGATCATGGTGGCCGGAATGCCGCAGTAGGCATAGACGCCGATACTGCTCGTCACACACAGCAACACGATCACCACGCCAGCACAACCCAACATCAACTTGGAGTGCAGCTGAAAACAACCCACAGCACTAGACTAGTTCACACACACACACACACACTGTCTCCGCTTCGAAGCAGCTTGCCTACCGCCAAGTATGCGATGCTGTTATTGTAGATGTTGTACTGTCCCAGAGCGAAGGCGATGTAGGCGAACATGAAGAGATAGCTGATGACGATGGTGGTGATGTCAGAGTGACTCTCTCGTTGTATCTCGTCTTGAACACTCCGCTCCGCAGAATACGATATGCTCATGTTCGCATTCCGATATGCACGCATGAACTCCACAAACCTACAACATCCCAACCATACAAAAACGTGCCATACTTTAGTCTTTGAAACGCACGATCGTGAACCAAAACGCAATGTTTTATCTCTCTATTTTGCCCATGGAAGGAGAGGGTTCCGTTCCGAAACGAAACGGTATAATTTGTATTGTAATGTTATACGATTTTATTTCAAATTCTTTGTCATTGCGTGATAGGCGTTCGAAAATGTCTACGTACTGTCCGATCACAAAAACTGCGCGAATTTCGCTACCGTGGTGCGCGAGCATTTGAGACTAATAAATGGCATGTAGGGCAGAATGATAGCTTACGCTTTTTCCCAGGCTTTAGCCCGTGCCAGCTGCGCCTCATCCTGACTGTTATCCACGAGGAAAGTAACGACGAGTGCCCGAGCAAAAGTGTAATTGAGCTGCGTGGAGTCGGACGGATCAGTGGTTGTGTTTCGGTCCACTATGGGCGGTATGTCTCCCAGTGCCACATAGGGAAAAACTGGACCGCCGTAAGTACCAAGACAACTCAAGTGTAGTTCCTTCGTATTCACTTGTAACGGTCGGCTACAATAAAAAAGCACGCCCCATAAATAGTCGTACGTACACAGCACATTATATCATGCACACATGAGCTGAATTGAACACATTACAGACATGGGTTTACTTGATGCAGCTTTTGATGTGAGCGGTGTAGTCCTGCTCGTCTTCTGTCTTCTTGCGCAAATTGGTGGCGTTATTCTGGAACCAGTTGAGCGCGGACTGCACGAGACAGTGGGGATTGTCGGGCGCCAGGGGACGATTACAGATCTCCTGCAGACTCACTTCCGTCCCGTTCTCCAGACGCCCCTTCAGCTGCATTATCGCCAACTGCAGCTCCAGAACCTGCACGTACAAACGCACCCTGTTACAGTAGTAGCCTACGTATGCAGCATGTACTATGTTTACAAGGTAGGTAGGTACTGCATAGTTGTTCAGTATGGAGAGGGCGGGATTGACGTAGAAACAGGTCGACCACTTTAAAAAAGTGTGGCCGGCGCAGCAAGCTAGCATTTAGCCGCAGGGTGTCCTACCTTTTCCATCTGACAGGCATTAATTTGCGTCAACTGTCACCGCAACGGAAGCTTCAACATTTTACATAGCCTCCTCTAATCATACGCTCACTACACTCTGAAGCGGTAGCTAATGTGTGCTCCGTGGCTGTGTGGGGAAAAGGGGAAGTACTCAGAACTTCCTTAAACCGCAATACCGTATTTTTGGGTGTATAGCCCCATGGGGGTATACAAAAATTGAGAGGTCCAATGGGGGGTTATACACTAGGGGGATATACAATGGGTGGGGATATACATAGGACAAAAGTTATGTTTATGAGAGGTGTGTAGAGGCATGTTTTTGAGGTCAAAAGTACGTGTTTTAGGGCATAATCGCGGTTAAAACAGGGTTATTCTAGTACAAGACATGCTCAGCTAAGCCTACAGGCATAGCAGCATGGTGTAGGAGTAGCTATAGCTAGCTTATGACCAGCTTACATAGGTAGGCTAGGTACCTTCCAGTACATGGGGGGTTATACACCAGGGGGGATATACAAAGGACAAAATCTATGTTTTGCCAATGGGGGGTTATACACTAGGGGGGGATATACAATAGGGGGGGATATACACCCAAAAATACGGTACACCTACGTATATCCAAACGCGCAACCTATAAAAGCGTCCGCTAATGGAAATCTGTCGTCTTATTCGCCTTCTTCAAAAAGTCAGCAATCAGTCAGTCATCTAATCATGAAACTCTGCATCCATGCTCCACTTCCTACCCTGCTAGTACTGGTTCTGTACAATTGGCTACCCTGCTCGACCCATCCTCTCACTCATCAGGGTTCAGCTCTGAGTCAGCTGCAGGCGGTTGCAAAGCGGGGCGTAGCTGTGCGCTTGCCCAGTATGCATCTGGGAAGACTGCGCAAGATCCTCGAGTGTAAATGGCTCTTTCGCAAAGTGGCCGCCGCCATCGCCCAACAACTGCACCCAGAACACAAGGTCATCGGAGAAGGAGACAAGGGAAAGACTGAGCCACCCATCGATATGGATCCTCAAGCTGCGGCCGAATGCAAAGCCGTCGTCCTCTCTGTCATGCGCAACAAACGAAGACCATTTCAATATTACTGGTCGGGTTGAACAAAGAGCCTATGTACTTATGATACGCCCTATAAAAGATGATAATAGCTTTGCTTACCTCATTTCAAACTCTACTGATAATTTGACGACTAATTAAATTACGCACACAAACTACAGCTACGTATTGTACGTGCGTGCCATACCAAATGCTATGTAGCCTACACACATGTGGTTTTCGAAATTGTGTCGACGGGTACATTTGGGCAAAAAAATGCATAAAGTACGTTGTTCGTTGAAAGGTCACTGCCGCCTGTCACATACGTTTCGCTTACTATGCACTCAGATAGAAAGGAGAATAATGTTGAAGAGTGCTTCTCTGGAAATGTACCTTAGACACCTTGTTGATGATGCAGCATCCGATTTTCGTGCGTGTTGAGGCTTCCGCTTCACTTTCCAGGCCGCCGTTCCATTGAGAATCTCCTGAAAATTCAGAAATCGGGTGGTAGGCCCTTTTGTTGCCCCCTTTGTGCGAAGCAGTTTTCCTGAACAATCTTACCATCGTTCGACGTCTCTTGATTCAAGGAATTCCGTTCTGGCCATGCCCCTTCGATATTTCGAAATAAATATATTGAATTCGTCGATGAGAAAATTGCGAGTTCCTTTTTGTTTTTCGTTTCTTTTTTGCGCGCCGCGCGCACGACGGAGCACGTACTCCTAGAGCTCGCGCTCCGCTTCGCTGCGCCTAGGAGTACGTGCTCCGTCGTGCGCGCGGCGCGCAAAAAAGAAACGAAAAACAAAAAGGAACTCGCAATTTTCTCATCGACGAATTCAATATATTTATTTCGAAATATCGAAGGGGCATGGCCAGAACGGAATTCCTTGAATCAAGAGACGTCGAACGATGGTAAGATTGTTCAGGAAAACTGCTTCGCACAAAGGGGGCAACAAAAGGGCCTACCACCCGATTTCTGAATTTTCAGGAGATTCTCAATGGAACGGCGGCCTGGAAAGTGAAGCGGAAGCCTCAACAAGCACGAAAATCGGATGCTGCATCATCAACAAGGTGTCTAAGGTACATTTCCAGAGAAGCACTCTTCAACATTATTCTCCTTTCTATCTGAGTGCATAGTATAGTCTCCGCGCGAAAGCATGGTCTCCGAGGTAGTTCGTATTGTTATAGTTATCGTATTTTTGAGTGTATATCTCCCCCCCCCCCTCCAGTGTATAACCCCCCATTGGCAAAACATAAATTTTGTCCTATGTATATACCCCTGGTGTATAACCCCCCATGTACTGGAAGGTACCTAACCTACCTATGTAAGCTGGTCATAAGCTAGCTATAGCTACTCCTACAACATAACATGCTACCATGCCTATAAGCTTAGCTGAGCATGTCTTATACTAGAATAACCCTGTTTAACCGCGATTATGCCCTAAAACACGTACGTTGACCTCAAAAACATGCCTCTACACACCTCTCACAAACAAAAATTTTGTCCCATGTCCCAGTGTATATCCCCCCAGTGTATAACCCCCATCAGACCTCTCAATTTTTGTATAGCCCCGGGGCTATACACCCAAAAATACGGTATACAACCCCATATTATCTTCTTCCAACAACGAGTAAAAATGACTTGGATACACGACCTGATGGCTTTATTTCTGACAAAATATCGTACCTGAAGAAGAAATTCTTTTCGAAACACGGGTCCAAACGTTTCATCGCAGCCCCAATAGGTACAGTGTCGATAAGGAGTCATATTGGTCGGGCGAATGATCAGTACTTCAGTACGATAAAATGGGCTGAAAAACACAAATGCACTGGTTGAACATGCACCAATATAGCGCTCCCTAGCAGAGATGCGATAGTTTCAAGCAGCTTGCTCAGACATCTGTACCTACCCGAAATGTTGGTCGAAGAAGTCTTTTTCGGCGCGAGCTCGACTGTTGGGTGAGCTCCAGAGTTTGACAGGGTCGGTGGTGAAGTTGACGAAGTAGAGACCGGTGGAGCAGACGACGCTCACGCTCAGACCCAACAGGAGGACGCAGAGCGGACGACGAGTGCAGAACAAGCCCCAACTGTGAAACAGGTCCTCCATCTTCGACTCCAACCACGTCCCGGCCTCCTCGCGCACGCGCCACAGCACCCACCCATCACCACTACACACAAAACTCACACAGACAGTGCACGTAGGACACATCAGCGCAAAGAGCAAGCGGCACACGCAGCTACTGTACCTCTCTTGAGCCCGCAGCACGCTGACCGGCGTCTTGTAGGGCGCGTCGGTGTTGCTGCTCCTGGCATCCTTGACGCCTCGGCGAGTGCCGCGCTTAGCCCTGTGCGCCACGCACATGTAGCAGGCGCAGAGCAGGAGCAGCAGCGTGACGAAAGCGAAGAGGCAGGAGGAGGCCAGGACCAGACAGTCCACTCCGCCAGGCCCCTTGCACAGCTCTCGCTTCATCCGCAGGTCCGGATACGGCCGGATAGGCGGACAACTACCCGCGCAATCTTGACACGAGCACGCCGGATTCACGTCATCCGGAGATTCCCAGCACGCCGCCGTCTTCCCACGCATCGGATAGTAGCTCACATTCTTGTACCTGCAATACGCTCACTTTCTTGTACCTGCAATATGGGACACGCATCGCCTAGCAGCAAATTACTACATCCCTATGCATGGACACCTGCGCAATCTCACGGATGCAACAGATGGCATCATTAACGCAAGAAGCTACGGTAAGTGTGGAAGGCTTTCCGCATAAAATTGCACAAAATTACACAAAAAGGTGTACGCATCCCGCTAAAAATCATCAAGAACTTCAAAAACGTCCGCCGCATTCTTTCAGCGAACTGAGTGTGGGAGCGAAGAAGTGGCCTGGTTTCTTACTTGACTTCTTGCTGATTGGACAAAGTGAAGTCGATTTGGAATGGCGCTTTAAAGTTGTGTCCGAGAAAGTACATCCACTTCTTCACCGTACATTTCTCCGCTGGGACACCACAGAGCAAATCGAGCACTTTCTCGTTGCTGGAGGCTAAGCGCACGTCTGCGCAGGCATTGCGCATGCCTTGAGCGTAAGATTCGGCCAGGAAATACTGCAGCTTGTTCACGTAGAGCCCCTTCGTCCCGTTCTTCGTTTCATTAACACGGAGAAAGTGGGACTGAATGGGACTGCAAGTGGACTGGCACCAGAGATGCACGAAATTATGCGTGCAGGACGGACAGCGTCCAGTCAACTGCAACACTGCTGACAGCATCTTCTGCATTTCGCGCAGCTGCGCCCCATCGCAGCACAGAGCAGGAGCACCACCACCAGGCTCTAAAAACAACATACACATACGGTCAGACCTTTTTTGTGGAAATTGGATCTGCATCTTGCAGAAGGCAGACGATACGGTTACTATGGTCCATTCAGCGAGAGTTGCCTCTGCCGGCTCTTTGCCCGTGCTGCGTATTTTATGTTGATTACATGTGGTCCTGCAGAACAGGAACATGAAACCGCGGAAAACGCCTATTTAGAAAATGCTCGCTAGACGAACAGTATCAGCCTCAATCGGTAAGGTGCTGGACGTCTGCAAACTGTACGGCTATGAGAAGGCGTGGGATAATTCGGGCTTCGAACGCGGGGGATAATTCGGGACATCTTATCATCTAATTTTCTGTAGGCAAGAAGCAGGCGGAATAAACTTAGCACTTTATTCTAATTAGCCGCCAGCAGGCACTATCCTAGGTGAAGGCTTACGTATGGTCTGATTGGCGAGAACGGGACAGAGCCTTTTGAATATATCCAGGGCCTCCTTGTCTTTGGAAGGCAGGGGTTTGGCGGTTCCATTGTACGCACAGTTCTGCTTCTTGCTACCAACTGCATTACAAATGCCGTACCACACGCAGTGGCCGCCTGACGATGGAGTTGGAGACACACTTCCCCTGTCCTTCGCTACAGTAGCAACAGAGTTGTCTATTACTGTTGATTGTACAGACGATGTATTCGTCCCAGCGGCTAGCACTAGCCAATGCTTCTGATAGTCGCCGTGCAGCAGCAAGAGAATCGCGAATAAGATCAGATTTCGTTGCAGCACCAACAGCATCCACTTGCATCCGGATAGAAGACGATGCCCATTCATCGTTTAACAGCTGTATTACAGAGGCGAAAGTGTACTATGTGGGCCTACACCTAGGGCCTGAAAACACAAATACAACAACAACCAGGAAAGTAGTGAAGCGAAGAAAGTGGCTGCTCGTCCGTCGCAAGGTGAACGAGGCCGCGCGACCCAATAAATATGCAAACAGGTACCTTGATGATAAATGATATGGAGGGAGGTACTAAATGCATGCATGCAAGCAGTATGTTATGTACCAATCGGTATGTACATACACGCACGTCTGTAGAGCAACCAAGGCGTTCGAGACAGTTTTTACAAGGGACCGCCTCGTGTGTTTGCGCAGACACCTGCATGCATGCTTTACAACACCCAGAGCAAGCAAAGCACTCACTCCATTCCTATTCAATCAATGAATAGGCAAAGGAGACACGTCACGACCTGCTTGGCAACGCCGACCCACATTGTTTATACATAAAGAATAAGAATCACATGTTCATGGCATCGGCATGGTCATAGTGCGTGTGTCACGACTATGACACAAACAACAAGAACGGAATCAAAGAGCGTAACCTTTGCTCAGCAGCAGTAGTACAGGATACCATTACAATACAAAAGGGAACCGCGCTCATATTAATTTCGTTTCAAATCCATCTAAAAGACCGCTAGACCGGATAAAACAAGGTGGGAGCTTGTATTGTACGTAATAATATGCACCGTACGGCAAAAATGTTGTACGTACTGTACATAAGCAAAAACGCGGTTGCGCAGAGCAGAGCATCCAGTTTTTTGTAAGCAAAAATTTTCAATCTCCCTCAACAAAAAATTTTCAGAAGAGGACGAACCACATACGTAGACGCAGCGAGCGTTGCCAAAGCAAATAAAGCTAAAATAGTTAGCAAATCATTCCCTGATCACGCCATCATAACATTCTGTTTCATAGCAAATCAACAACAAAATCTGAAGCAAGTACCCAAGGATGAAACATGAAAGGCGAAGTTAAGTTCAACACTCATTATTTCCTTCCGCCGTCGACAGGCAAAACTATTCCCTTGCTTTTTTGCTTGCTTCCGGGGACTGCGTCTTTCTTCTTTTCTTCTCATTTTTTCCCTCAAATTGCCTGTTCTTTCAGGCAAAGCAGCAAGTGACGAACTTGATGAATGTACGTACGTACAATACAAAATACTCACAGAAAAGCGAAATATGTGCGGGTTTGCGAGTGGTGTGATCACGGTACATTTTGACAAAATGTATTTATTTTTTTACTAGTACTCAAAAGATGCAATTAGTACACTGTACAATGCAAGTGAGGCGAAAATGCGAAGTATCTGGACCGTAATATTTGCGAGTGCTCTTGTTGCCATGGAACTTCGTGATTCAGTATTTCGTAGCCATATTATGCTACCTTGTCTTGTTGAATTTAGGCTTCTTCTCACGAGATGGAAAAATACGAAATCTTTGGAAGAATTGGGGAAGGAGCACACGGAATTGTTCTAAAGGGCAAACATTTACAGGTACAACATACGTAACGTAGGTAGGTGAGCCATCTTCTCGTGGAAGGAATGTCCTGAAGAATATTTCTTGTTCCTTTGTACTCTAGAGTGGTGATATTGTGGCGCTGAAGAAGGTGTCGTTGAAGAAGCTTGAAGACGGTATTCCGAATCAAGCATTTCGAGAAATCAAAGCTCTACAAGAACTTAACCACGAGAACGTACGATTGCAATACGCAATACTGTCAAGTCAAGTCAACTGTCCTCGCGGTGAAGACATATCATACATACGTATGTACTCCGGCCGGTTCAAATTTGACGTTGATTGTTTCTGCTTCGTTTATTATCTTGTAGATAGTTCGATTACGCGAAGTATTTCCACAGAGCGCAGCCTTTGTCTTGGTGTTTGACTTTCTTTTGACGGATTTGTCGGAGCTGATCAAAGATGTCGAAAATCCATTGTCTTTTCCTGTGATCAAGGCCTACCTCATTCAGATATTGCGAGGAGCTGAATACATGCACGCTAGTAGCATCATGCATAGGGACATCAAGCCGGCAAACCTTCTGATCAACTCGCATGGACAGCTGAAAATCGCGGATCTTGGTCTAGCCAGATTGTTCTTCAGGGGAGAAGGAAGGCCTTACAGTCACCAAGTATCGATATAAAAAATATTCAACCCACCCAGATGTGCATAGGCCTACATGTTGGATAACGTTTGCCTCGTAGTACGATTGCGATGCACAATATCTTCCAGGTAGCAACAAGGTGGTACAGAGCGCCGGAATTGCTTTATGGAGCCAGGAACTACGACGAAGGTGTGGATTTGTGGGCGATCGGATGTGTGTTCGGCGAAATGCTCAACTTTTCGCCTTTGTTTCCGGTATTGTACATAAGTATGTAGTGCGTTTGGGCTGTACGAATCGTATGTAGTGTTGTAGTCTCATGAAGTAACGTTGTATATCTTGCTTGACAATAAGAAATAGTGCCATGAGCCATCTTCTTGAAGGGTGAAAATGACATAGAGCAGTTGGTGTACGTGTTTCGATCGCTGGGAACACCGACGGAGAAGAATTGGCCAGGGATGAAGTCGCTGCCTGACTACTCCAAAATCAGCTTCCCTTACTATCCTCGCATGCCGATGAAGGAGATTGTACCGGAGGCAGACGACAAAGCTCTGAGCCTCCTGTCCGCCTTTCTCAAGTACGACACCAAGAAGCGGATTTCAGCCTCCGAAGCACTCCTACATCCATTCCTACTGTCTTTTCCGCTTCCCGCCGCACCAGCCGACATCCCTAAACCTCCGCCTCGACCCTCCAAGAAACTGCCACTGCTCGACTTTGATCCTACTGTGCCACTGGAACAGAGTCTCATTCAACCGTCTGATCTCAAATAATAAATCTATTTTAGTCATAGGCAAAAAGTGACAAAAATTCCACTTTAAAATTAGTGTTGTATGATTTTGCATGAATAAGACTATGTGACGAGTGACAAGCGCTTTGTATAGTCATAATAATCGAAAGCCCATGTCTAATGCATAGACATAATGTAGGTATAGGTACGTACATACGTAAGTACTGTACGTACAGTGCGTACGTACGTATGTACATTAGGGTGCATTAAGTGCCTGTCCAGTATCCTCCATACGGGGCTAAACTAACTTCATGCTATGATGCAGGCATTAGACTTTTGAGAAGTTGGCGTCGCCGTTCCGTTGGCGACTGCGGCTGTCATCGGCCTGCCTCCGTCTCCACTGTTGATCTTTTTCAGCGCTTCCACATTTGGCGCATTCAGTATGCACTTGACTTGCTCTAAGGCCAAGTGTTTCTGTGCTCTGGCTTCGCTTTGCTTCACTAGCTGTCTCAGATGCTGCAGCTTGCTTTCCATGGCCTCCTGTCGCCGTTTCAACACTGTCGCTTCCATCTGAGATTTGATTCGCCCGATATCGATGATTTTCTGGTTGTTGTTGGCAGCTGACACGGTGCTACGCGATGCCGCATCTGCCTCCAGTAAAGACTTCGTGCTAACGCCCCTCGTATCTCTTTGTATGGAAACCTGGATGCCCCACAGCTCCACCATGATCCTTCCCTCGAGCAGATACTCCAGCGATTCCTCGGTGACAGGCTTCAGACTGAAAACTTTCTTGTGGTTGAAGTCGGGATTGTACGTGCCTGACACGGGCTTCGTCACCGTCTGATCTGCGTCAGCGAAGAAACGGTATTTGCACTGGATCTTTGTGAAGCGAGGCGGCAACCCACGGGCGGAATCCAACTGAAAGATAAAGTGCAGATCACGTCCTAGCAGATCCTGCGGATTGTCCACCCAGACGTCCGACTGTTCCGAGAATTCCCTTCCCTTCTCGTCGCAAGGAATGAGCTGCGTGTTAAGCAGACCCACTTCGTTTCCGCGCAGATCCGTAACTTCTAGCTGAGATTTCATCTCGATGATGTACGCCAGTGACTTGAGATAGACGCTGCACGTGCCGATACGCACTGGCTCATTCTCCGACTCAGTGAATGGATCTTTGTCATCCGGCAGATCCTTCAAGTTCACTTCGCCTTCCTCCACATCCTCGTACAGCTCCTGCATCCTGTAGAAGCGATTCATAAACTTCTCCTTTGGCCACTCGTACTGCAGCCCATTGGCGAAGTTGCGTACACGCACGTACACCTCTGACACTCCTGCAATAAAAACAGTTGCCGACTAGAACAGTTAGGCTGTTCAGTTTGTACACTTATTCACGGATAAATGGATTAGGATAGTATACAAATGGAAGGATACTGTTCAAAAGATAAACGTAAAACATACCTGCGCTGCTTTTTCCCAGGGCTTCGGCTGACACCAAGAGCAGTTCGAACTTGACCATTTTGTCCAGGCTTTCACTAATGGAGTTGGCCTCCTCCACAGCCGGCATCACATCCAACAGCTCCTCCTGCAGAATCATATCCGCTTGCGACTTGCCTTGTCCGTCTCTGTTCATGTCAAAGCCGGAGTTGCCTGCTATCTCTTCCTGCGCCATCTCCCAACTGACCACTGGATACTGAATGTCCGGATATTTCTTCTTCTCTGCGGGGTTGACAAAGACGAATAGCTGAGTAGTTCCAAAAAGGACTCGATCGTTGTGATGCAGACTCATCTGGCCTGCCAACGGAGTTCCGTTGACCAAAATACGAGCTTTCTCTGTGGCTTTCTCCAGTCTGACATCCAGATGGTTCTTACTACATGTGACGACCGCGTGCTGTTCCTGTATGCTCGGCCCCTTCAAAACGATGTCAGATTCGCTTCCCTTCTGATTGCCTATTCGATGTTTTCCGGACTTGAGAATGTGAACGATCATGCCGCTCAGCTGTGGATCCATGTTCATGTTGAAGAAGTTCGGATACTTGGCCCGCTGCTTCTGAATGTCCGGTGGTGGCTTCACACCTTCTGTGCCACTTTGTGCCTTAAAGTACAGGCCTTAAAGTACATATATGACGTACAGGAAGACCTCTCACGAGTACACACTTCACAGTCTACGCCGCGGGTTTCTCTTTTGCCATAACTCTCTTACCATTGCTAGTTTTTCTTCGAATGTCCGCTGCATCTCTTTCATCTGTCGTTCATTTTCCTCCAGCTGTGCCTTGTAATCTTCCTCCGTACTCGCATCTGTCCCACCTCCGCCTCCTCCTCCTCCTCCACCTCCTTTCTTTTTGTTCTTCAATTCGGCCATCAATTTCGCATTTTCCTCTTGCAATTCGCGTATCATCTTCTCAGTTGGGTCTTCGTTGACTGTGGCCTTCGTTTTGATTTGCTTGGCTCTGTCTGCATAGCGAAGAGTGGACAGAGACTCTTCGAAGTTGATGTCAGCTGGACTGATGGCCGCTACCATGATGGTCTTGCTGTTTCCTCCCAAGGCGTTCATCAGAAGCTTTGTCAGCACAGAATCTCGAAAGGGAATCCGTGCGCCTTTACCTGGAACCAAAATCTGGTAGATACTAAAAATGTTGTTACGTGTGGTATAAAAGCTGTAAAATAGGACACTGTAGTAAATGTGGAGTGAAAGCGGAGTGGGAATACTTTGCACTACCTACCGCAAAATGTATACGTGTGTAGGTACTGTAATGTTTCGTGTATAGCCCCCTGGGGCTATATGATCGGTAAGCCCCGATTAGGGGGGGCTATATTCGAGGCGGGGCTATACAAAAGGGGGGGTTATATAAGAGGGCATTTTGCATTAGTGACCAAAGTAAGGTTATTTGACCCCCTGAACTCGTTTTTATGGCTTATTTTGCCTTTACACAAGCTAAAGTGGTCTAAAACAGGCTGCTCTTGCGCAAAAATTATCATTTTTGACATGGACTGACCATTTCTGCTGAGGTGGTCAAGAAGGGTGAAAACCAAAATGTATCCCAAACTGTCCCAAATGATGCGCCATCAGCTCCTATGGCTAGAAACACGTCGAAAACGCTGTTTTTAGCTGTAAAACCTTCGTTTTTGTCGTTTTTCGCGGTCTTTGATATGGGGCTATATACGAGTACAAATGACGATAGGCACCGATTAGGGGGGGCTATATACGAGGGGGGGCTATATTCGAGGGGGGGCAATACACGAAACATTACAGTAGGAGGTACCTTCTGATTGGTCGGCAAGTGCGGAGATGACGTTACCGAGCGCGCTGAGTGACTGGTTGATGGCGGCCCCCTCCTTGAGTCGATCCCCAGTGGCGCCCGAGTTGGCGGCTCTTTCACTGCCCGCCAGATCCACCAGATTAGTGATGGAGGTCTTGGCCATCTCTTTGCCAGCAGAGTTCACCTTCTTCTGTACAAATGTGATGCCTACGATGGTGTGTGCTCTGCTGGACGTGGCGTTCATGCTGGTGCTGGCGATGGTACGATTGGTGGTTCCTTCCTTGATCTTAGCTTCAATCGCCTTGAAACTATCCACTGGCTCAACCCTCAGCTTCTCCGCGTAGAATCCCTTCTTTGGATGCTCACGAACTTTCAGCCCATGCTTCTTGTCTAAACTGGCACATCCTGAGCTGCAATCTTCGCTCATTTGGATTGGATTGAAATGGATTATGGCTTTTTTACATACCTCCAGCCGGATTTAGAAGATCTCTGACGATTTCATTGTAGATCTCTAACATAGTGAACGAAACTTCGTAGTTGTCTCCCTGGTTCTGGGCTTTGCGCCTCTCTATTTCAGCGAAGAGCTTCTCACAGAACAGCGGAACGATGCCTTTGTTCGCCTCGTAGCCGACAACGGAGTAGGATTTTCCTGATCCCGTCTGTCCGTATGCGAAGAGTGTGGAGTTGTATCCTTCCCACGCGTTGCGTAGGATCCCTTCGCCCAGATCACGAAATACTGTATCTTGATCCGCAAATTTTTGACCGTTCTGGTGACTCGCATCTTTCTCCCAGTATCCGTCGCTTCTCTCTTTACCACCGTCGTGTGACCAGTAACTGTAGTCAAATGCAAATTTCTGAAATAGAAAATATTGTACAATTGATAGGAATTCAGCATGTACACACAGTAATTGTAAGCACGTACTAGTTGTTACAGGATGAGGCATATTGGGTACTTTCGGCGCTGCCTTTGGGTTGTTTGGATCCATGAGAGCTGTTTGGCTACCATTCATCTGAACGATGAGCTTCGCCTGTCGCTCTTTCTCTCGCTTGTTGAACGGTCGCACTCGAACCGCAACCTTCACATTCTCTTCTTCCGACGTCATGCCTAAAGCCCCCTTTTTACGGCGTGTCCTTTTGTGCATGCACGTACAATAGCAGAAGATAGGATAAACAGAGTATTTCGACGTAAAGTATAGCTCAAAATTCCATCAAGGGTAACTTTTGCAAATCAGGGTATTAAAAATTCCCCTAATTCTACTGAATTTGAGTGCGGCCGGTGTTCGGGTACGATTGAGTCAATTTTGCTTACCTGCTTCTCACCAACTGTTCACCTGCTCTGGCTTGGCGTAAGCGGGTAGTATTTATCATCGTTTATTTTGTCTAGTTCTGTTACGTTTGGTCGACGGTGGGTGCTAATTATGTTGTTTTGTCATTGGCGCTCTTTTGCGTAATCTGCCAAATGACTTATCGCAGTTTGGAGTAATAGTTACTATTCTCTTCAGTTTTAGCAGCCGAGTTTGCGCTTATGACGTCACCTGTGCAAAGGGAAGAAATGTTGATGCCCAGCCTTCTTACTGTAGCAGCTAACGAGTGCAAGTTTTCGATTTCATGTTGCCCAGCCTTCTTACTGTAGCAGCGAGCGCGTGCAAGTTTTCCATTTCATCTTGCCCAGCCTTCTTACTGTGGCCGCCTAACGTCGTGTAACTTTTAGTTTTTGCTTTTATCGGGTATTTCTGTAAAAAAATGCTACGTGGCATGGAAGACGTTAGTGCTAAAGCTGTAGTTAGAGATATGTCAATCTGTTTTTGCCACGTACTCCTAGAGCGCGCGCTGCGCGCGCTAGCTGTCCGCTCTTTTCGCAAAGGAATCGGGTTTTTAGCGCGCGCAGCGCGCGCTTTAGGGGTACGTGTTCTTGGATATTTGATGAAATGGTTTTAGATGATTTCTGCGGTCACCGCGATGTTGATTTATTCGGAATTTTGAACCGATGAGTTTGTAAGGAAGATAACGTGTGCTGGTGAAAGTCTTGCAGATGAATCTTCTGCTTGCAAAGAAGTTGAGGCGTCTCGTGGAGTGGTATGGATTGACGGCCGAGCAGGTATGTACATGCATGTGTGTCATGTGAGTAAAGGATATTTTATTGTACACACTGTGTTCCGCATATTATGTAGCAGTGATTTCGACGTTACATACTTTTGTGTAATTTCTAAATGACTTCTGCTGGCCGATAATATTCATGATAATATTCATCTTCATTCTCTCTGTTGTTTACATCATTGCTTTATCATACATTTGCGTAGTTGCTTTCAGGCTGGAGCTGCACTTCGAAAACGATATCCAGGTGCTTCAGGATTGTCTGACGCTAGTTGTCGGCGTGTAGCTGCCATCAACGGATGGGTTCGTGCTGGTCGTTTGAAATCTCAAGCCGAAGTTGAGCTGTTTGTTGCGGAAGCAGTTGATCAGGTAATCCAAACGTATTGAGACTTCCGCATTACATTGCTGACCAGTTTGCAATTTAACCCCTCCTGGATGCTGAGATACGGCTGCTGTTAGGCCCAAATTGCCCCCTTTGTGCCAGCCACTTTTTTCAAAAATTCTTGCAATCGTTCTACTCCATTTTCTTCGCAGATTTCGGTTTGGGGCATGCCCCTTCGATATTCTGATGAATATGCCATGATATAGTCCAAAACGCGGTAATTTTGGCTAATTTGATCATTTTCGTCAATTTTTATGGTGTTTTCATCAAAATATCGAAGGGGCATGCCCCAAACCGAAATCTGCGAAGAAAATGGAGTAGAACGATTGCAAGAATTTTTGGAAAAAAGTGGCTGGCACAAAGGGGGCAATTTGGGCCTAACAGCAGCCGTATCTCTGCATACAGGAGGGGTTAAATTGGAAACTGGTCAGCAATTCCAGAGAATTTGTGCATTTCCAGAGAAGCACTCTTCAACACTCCTGAAGTACAGGATGAAACAAGTAGTAGTTCAGCACATACTCCGACGTTCCTTTTTCTTGGTCTTTTCTATAGCTCGGGGATGAATATGGACAGACGATGGTGAAGGGCCACCTAGAGGCTATGGGAGTTGTGGTGAGCCGCCGCCGGGTAGCCAAAGCGCTGACTCAGGTTGATCCAAGAGGCGTTGCTTATCGTTCGTCTGAGACAAGGCAGCGTGTGAATCCTGGAAGATACCATTGTACTGAGTTCAACGAAAACATGCACATGGATCAGAACGAAAAGGTATGCTTATCGGTCACCAATTCCTGCTACGTGAGTTATTACGCAGCGCTCACGCTGTGATTTGCCTACGATTGGAGTATCTCTTGCCTGGTGTCACGTGACTGTTCTACTTTCTTTTGTTTTGTTGCAGATTACAGAATTCGGCGCTACATCCATAGTGGCGGTGGACGGTTTAGCTCGGTACATTTCGGCTTGGGGTGTATTCGCTTCGAAGACTAATGAGGGCATTTACAACCACGTGTACAGGTCAGTATTGCACGTTGCTGGACATGCTGTCCTGTTTAGTCGGTGACGACCTGGTAGAGTCAGGCATGGAGTCATATTTTCGTTTGTGATTTTCAAAGCACGGGTGCTGATATACTGTGTTGCAGGGAGGCAGTTTGTCGATATGGCTTTCCTACTCAGGTACGTCGACACCGTTGGAGCTTTTCTTGTCATGTGAAATGTGGTTGTAAGTTGTAATCAAATGTGTGTTCTGAATTTTACACATGCTTTAGCTCATACTCGATCACGGTACCGAGTTCAATCTGGTTGCGCACATGCAGTCACGGCTGAGAGACAAATGGAAGCCTGGTTTGACGCGGGTGCCTGTTCGTCGGGTGCAATCCGTGAAAAGTGAGTACGCATACAACGTGCATTCTACACTGTGGATTTGCGTGAGTAAGACGATAACCTTTGTCATTAGGTACCAGTGCGCATGCATATTCTATATCGGCTAATGTTTCCTTTAGACAA
The DNA here is from genome assembly GCA_030247985.1 of Epsilonema sp. ZAB3_2. Taxonomy (NCBI): domain Eukaryota; kingdom Metazoa; phylum Nematoda; class Chromadorea; order Desmodorida; family Epsilonematidae; genus Epsilonema; species Epsilonema sp. ZAB3_2. The sequence continues at coordinate 47,473 of JASAMW010001133.1, forward strand.
CCGCATCGAAGGCGTTTGGCCCTATCTGAATCGACGCGTTCACTACCCAATCAAAAGGGCAATGCTGGCGCTCATTCACTGCTACGGCTTGGACCGATACGACGCCACACACAACTTCGCTGTGGGCGTTGTGACTCGTATGTTAGCAAAACGCGGATATGAGGTTTTCGTCCCGGCCTGGAATCATCATCGAATGCGTCGTAAGTAAAGCTTAAGAGACGTTTTCTGTAGCGGTTGCATAGTACGTGGAAGATGGGTGTTGCACTAACTATCACACGCAAAAAAATAAGTCGCCAACGAAAACATCCTGAAAGAATCTGTCAAAACCTCCACGGTTAATTTTCAGCGGGATTTCCAAATAAAAAAGCCGTTTGTTTCTAAAGTCCCCTCTACGCTCGAGAGTTGAACTTCGCCCCCCACGCGGCGAGGCGGAGAAACAGGGCTTCAGTACTGAATTATTCTTTTCATCAAGTTGGCATGCCATAGAAGCCCAATCAAGTCAAACTCCAATCATACATATACCCCAACTTTCTTCGATCTTTTCAATGGTGATGTCACCGTTAACCCATCCCCAACTGGTATGGCCAAAAATGGCCATTTTTCAGGTTTTTGACAAAAGTAGGGTATTTTGCAGGCCTGATCGCAATATGCACAGAGCAGCAAAATGCTGTCCTTCTCACATTCCACCAACAAGGGTCCAAGCTTCGCATTGATGGTGTTAACTCATTCCCCACCACACTGGCAACCTGAGAAATTGATGAAAAAGTGCCTTTTCAGATGCATTTCTACCCCAGTATGCTCCCCCAGTGCAGTCAAGCAGAGAAAATTAGAGTACCCTACCCTACTTTTATGTGTAGATTTCAAAAATGGATGTGGCTTTTTCGTTTTCCCACGTTTGAGGCCTGATAAACCCGATTTTCATGTGTTTCGGTATCAAAATGTGCACAAAAAACAATCATTATGAAAATCAGATACTCTGACCTAATTTTATGCGTAGATTTCAAAAATGACCTTAATTTTTAAATTTTTTCACTTTTAAGGCCTAATATACCCAATTTTTTACTCAGCCGATCGTGAAAATGGCATAACATCGGGTATATTAGGCCTTAAAAGTGGAAGAATTTAAAAAATAAGGTCATTTTTGAAATCTACACATAAAACTAGGGTAGGGTACTCTAATTTTCTCTGCTTGACTGCACTGGGGGAGCATACTGGGGTAGAGTGCATCTGAAAAGGCAGTTTTGCATCAATTTCTCAGGTTGCCAGTGTGGTGGGGAATGAGTTAACACCATCAATGCGAAGCTTGGACCCTTGGTGGTGGAATTTGAGAAGGACAGCATTTTGCTTCTCTGTGCATATTGCGATCAGGCCTGCAAAATACTCTACTTTTGTCAAAAACCTGAAAAATGGCCATTTTTGGCCATACCAGTTGGGGATGGGTTAACGGTGACATCACCATTGAAAAGATCGAAGAAAGTTGGGGTATATGTATGATTGGAGTTTGACTTGATTGGGCTTCTATGGCATGCCAACTTGGTGAAAAGAATAATTCAGTACTGAAGCCCTGTTTCTCCGCCTCGCCGCGTGGGGGGCGAAGTTCAACTCTCGAGCGTAGAGGGGACTTTATCTGCTCTCAGTGTCTAGATCTCGCCGACTTCCTTATGTACTGAAATGTCAAAAATGGGTGTCGACCGTTGTGCAATTCTAAACCTCGCAAACGCCCGGAAAATCAAAACTGGCAGAAGTATGCATACGAGATGAAAGCAATAAGAATGGGCATCGGGCGTACAGAGGGTCTTGGGGTGTCGTGGTTTAGCGTCTGTCGAACTTCGTTTTTGTGTGTGACAGTTAGTGCAGAATTGTACTGTAGTTTCGCCAATCATTTTACTTTAGATTGGGGTAAGGTGTCGGCTTCGTTGCAATTCAACAACGCCACCATCCCGTCTGACTGTGAGGTACCCACTACTTCGTTGGCGGTGAGTTCCTACGCGCGCAGTCGAGGAAATGCTCGATTCGAGGGGTTCGCACCAGATCGGAGCTCTGGTAAGGCGGAAAATCAAGTGGCTAAATGAGTATGGTTGTGAGGGTTTTTTACTAAGGGAGCGTGTACAAATTACGTCAGGTGGTTATCAGCCGAAATGGATGAGTCCCCCCCCTCCCCCCGACCGTCAGAATAGCGAAATAATTTGCCCATAGGCCGTTCCCCCCCCCCCCCCCTCCCCCACCGTCAGAGGTGGTGACACCGGTAGTAATAGTACTCTCGTATACGTATGTATGAATGCATGCATAATACATTCATGTATGATATAGGCCTGTAATATGCAGCATGTTGGGTATGTACTAAGTAATGTTGTATGTATGTACAGTAATAGATATGTACAGTAATAGATATGTACTGTAATGTACAGTGTTTGTATGTATATCCTTCTATTTTTTAGCTCCTGACCCATTGCGCAATAATCCTGCCGCACAACATCGCCGGAATCGAGACGTTTTGGCGTTTCTGGAGAGTAGGGGTGGTATCGACAAGGTTTTCCGGGCAGTCACCAAGGCGAACTACAACCTGTGCCACGCTCTGGTGATACAGCTGGTTTCTCGTACTAACGTGTTGGCGCGACAACGGAAAGGACGCCCGTAAAAGTCATGCAAGCGGTGACAGTTGCAGCGAAGAAAATAAAAATACAGTCACAAATGAGGATGTTACACCTGTGTGTTTGCGCTATGTGCCCACTATTGCATTCTGTGTGTACGTCTATGGGGATAGAAAAGACACCTATGTAATAAGGAATCAGGAGACTACTGCGTATATGAGCAGTACTATACGATATGAGTAGTACTATACGCTTAATGAGGAGATTCATCCGCATGTATGTTCCATGAGGAGACACGTGTGCAATGATGAGACTCACATGGTTTTGCTATGTGCTTTGAGGATGAGGATGGTAGAGAATTGGGTGACTACCCATTCCGTGAAAGGCTAGGTGGCTGAAGTGGGAATGCGCTCCTCAGGAGGCAACTATCACACCTAGTACGTATGTACGCACTGCATACACGTATGTACGTACGTACGCAGATGCAGTACAACAGTGCCAGGAATCCAATCTTTCACACACGACAAACCAACGGCCACGCACCGAACTCACACCACACGCCTCCACTTTCACGCTCCATCACTTCAGTCAGCGCTTCCACAGCTGTACGTACTGTTGTGTATGTAGCACAAATGAGGGGACTCCATCCATGTAATGTGCATGCATGGAATTCGCTCCTCAGGAGGAGGCAACTGTCACACCTAGTACGTATGTACGTACAGTATGCAGTACAACAGTGCCAGGAATCCAATCTTTCACATATGACAATCCAGAGGCCGCTTGTTCCGAACTCAAACCAAACGCTTCCAAAAGTGAATGTACAGTGTATGTAGAACAAATGAGGGGACTCCAGTCTCACTCCAGCCGCCTGCGTCCGTCCTGCGCATAGGTAGGCGGCATCGCGTAGGTAAGCGGCCCGCAGACTCCGATCGCCCACGTAACAATTCGTCTCGATATGGTACTTTGGTACTGTAACTTTGCGTATATAGCACGTATGCATAACATTTTGCACATACCTAAACAGCAGAGAATTATCAATGACGCGCACAGAAAAAGCGGGTGTACTTTGCATGAAAAAAAACGGCCAAAACACGCATTCAATCATTCGTGGCTTGTCGTGATAAAGAAGAAAGCGCAATAACGTGCCCAGTAAGCTAAGTTCAGGTGCATCTGTATCTCCTACGAGTGCCTGCGACATTTATCAAACAAGTTTCCACTTCTTGTATCACCAGTGGCCCGTTACAGCTTCGCAGTAAAATCCCTTTGCAGATCTGGCAACCCTTTTGCAAATCTGGCAACTTGCAGATCAGGCAACCCTGTTGTAGATTCTTCTGTCAATTTATTACGCATATGGCAACCATTTTGGGCAGGGCAGTTGGCAGAAAGTTGCGTATCTGGCAACCCTATCGCAAAGTTGGCAACCCTATGGCAGATTTGGCAACCCTTTTTCTGCATAGATCTGACAACCATTTTGCAAAGCATCAGGTGAAAATGGCGCATGTGGCAACCCTTTTGCAGGTCTGGCAACCCTTTTGCGCATTTAGCAATCTGGCAACCCTTTTGCAGATCTGGCAACCCTTTAGCGCATCTCGCGTTTTAGTCTCGTGTGCACTTTCGGGCGTGACCATTTGCAAACGTTGGCTTGAAAACCTGCGTCGTTTGGTTTCTGCGGCATTTAGTACTAAAATATTGATTATCGATCGATTATTGGTGATCGGCTGATCAGATCAATAATCGAAGGCCTTCCTTGTGCCCTCGAGGGTGTAAGCTGTCGAAAGAGCCCTGGATTGGCGATGTAGCTGTAATATTGAGTGAATGTGAGCGAATCTGCGCGCTTTTAGTACTAAAATATCGATTATCGATCGATTATTGGTGATCGGCTGATCAGATCAAAAATCGAAGACCTTCCTGCCGCCCTCGGGGTCATAAGCTTTCAAATGAGCCATTGGCGAACGCTGTAGCTGCAAAACTGAGCGAGTCTATAGCATTGCACACACACAGACAGACAGACACACATCAGCCCTATTTGTTAGTAGATAAGTACATATCCCCCAAAGCCCGCAGCTTTTCTATGGAGAATCCCAATATTACGTTCCCCCATCCCAAAACCCGTGCTTATGTCCGAATAAGAGCCGAACCCGTGTTGTGTGGGCGCTAGGTGACCTGTCTGATCTAACCTGAATTTTCTGTGCAACTTTTGCTCAGTACTCGACGCGAACGTAGGCGTCGTCGTCTTTCTTGCTCGTCTTGCTCTTTGCGTTCGATGTCTCACAACAGAGATAAGTAATGCCTAGGGTACAATCTGCTCGAGAGCACTTCAGTTGGAGGAGTCGCCTCGCGTCCAACCACTACTTGGCTCTTATCGCTTATGGTGAATATTTTTTTCAAGGAGCTATAAGAAGAGGAGACGTCACTTCCCCCAGATATCAGGCGGAGACCGTGTCCGGACGTTCGCGTGATTTAGCTTCCGGTTTTCTAAGGTCCGTGACATGCCATAGAGGCCAAATCAAGACAATCAATAATGAAAGTATATACCCCGACTTTCTTTCATCCGTTCAATGGTGGGGTCGGCGTTAACCCATCCGCAAACCGGTGTGGCAGAAAATGGCGGTTTTTTCAGTTTTTTGGCAACAAATAGGGTATTTTGCAGTACTCGGCGCAACACATACAGTACATTTTTCCATTGAAACATGAAGAAATCTGGTTTATCAGGCTTTAAACGTGGGATAATGAAAAAACAAGTTTCAAATTTTGAAAACCACGCATAAAACCAGGGTAGGGTACTGTAATATTCTCTGCTTATCCGCACCAGGGTGGCATATTTGGGTAGAAATGCATTTGAAGAGGCGGTTTTTAAATAATTGCTCAGGTTGCCGGTGTGGTGGGGAAAGAGTTAACACCACCACTGGGGACTTTGGAACCTTTGCTGGTGGAATTTGAGAAGGAAAGTTTTTGGCTGGTTGCGCCGAGGCCTGCAAAATACCCTATTTCAGCCAATGAGCTGAAAAACGGCCATTTCCGGCCATACCTTTTGCGGATGGGTTAACGCCGACCCCACCATTGATAAGATGAAAGAAAGTCGGGGTATATACTTTCATTATTGATAGGCTTGATTTGAGCTCTATGTCATGTCACGGACCTTAGAAAAGTGGAAGCTAAATCACGCGAAAGTCCGGACACTGTCTCCGCCCGATATCTAGAGGAAGTGACGTCTCCTCTTCTTATAGCTCCTTGGTTTTTTCTTGAGTAGCTGTACGAAGTTGTGTATGAGTTTTTGAACAATGCAGGTATCTTTTTGATTTTCTTTAGGGAAGCAGTTTTGGACTGACAAACGTCGCAGCTTCTACTGCTGTGCTGAAAGCGAGATGAAGAGAGTGGAGTATTGGAGGGCAGGGAAGCGAGACTACATCGCAAGTAAGGAATATCGTCTTGTGCAAAGCTTGATATTCTAACGAGCATTGCTCATTTGGTTGAGTTTGATCTGTTAGATACACTACAAAATGTGCAGTTTTGCAACAGGCAAGTCTAGGTCCATCAAGAGTGCCTCACCTTGTACATACCATGCGACTGATTTGTAGTGGTTTATTTTCAAATTCTAGGCATCCACAGCTTCTTCGGCGTCAGAAGGACAACGGAACAGAAGGTGCTTTTTCTTCGGAAGGCAAAATTCGTTGGTAAGTGAAACTAGTGCATTCGCACCTGCTAGCAAACCGGGAAATCTTTGTAGGCCTGGTGAACCTTATGCGGAATTAGCGGCTTAGCCTCCCGTGATATTTCGGACGTGTCCTTTTTTCGCCTTGCTCCATAGGAGCAGTTGTCGTTTTCGACTGCGCGCCTTAAATTTGGGCTGCAGTTATCGCACACGTTGGAGTTTTGTGTGCGTGTGATAACTGCAGCTCAAAATTCGGCGTATTTTCGTGGAATAATTACCTCGGCGTACTTTGCTCGTGTGTTGTAACTGCAGCTGAAATTCAGCGTGGCGGTCGAAAAGACAACTGCTCTTATAGAGCAAGGGGAATAGGCTGGTCAGAAAGAGTTTGCTATGGAACTCGAGCATGATTTGTGATGATAGACCCGCCCAAATTTTTTTGTGATTTTTGTTTGTTGCAGCCGAAGGGCTCCCGCATCTGGTCAAGATGGTGATGTGTCCGGAATGTGATGAAATCCCAGAGAAATATTTCTCGGCGTGCGGGATTTGTTTGAAGGTTCTAGGCTGCGAGATGTGTTCAGAACGGAGGAAAGTGCTGGACAAAGGCTGTGGATGTCAGGCGACTCAGGCGTCGGATCTTAACAAAAATGTAATTAGAATTAGGCAGTTCGAACAGTTGGCAGCAATCATGCGAAGAAGGTGTCTGAAGGAGTAGTCGAATTTACAAAGTTTAGCCGTGTGGGTGTGCGGAGAAAGTATGTAATTCTGTTTGGATGCGTCGGTTCCCTCTGCACGCGCACTCATGGTGCTGTTATTGCCAGTTAATTTTTTTCTCCTCGTTTAGTTGCCGCAATGAGCATAGTAATTTAAAGCATTGTTACTACTTTGTTTACTTCATACATGGTTCCAGGTTACTGTACCTATGAACTGTAGGCGACAAGCAGAGGAGGTGACACTTCTAAATTCGCTGAGCCTAGGCATCCATGTATGCGTTCCAGACGCTCATGGCATACACGAAATCGGGCTATTGCAAGCGTTCAATAGTACCCACAACTTGAGGAGTGTCAACAACTCTGCTGTTAGCCAAGTGTTCGGCGGGAATGTTTTTTGTTTTTGTTTTTGTTTCTTGGTTTTCTGGTTCTTGGTCTATGTTGGTTCATGGTTTGGGTTACCTGTTCGTTTTGTGCTAGACGGTTGAGTTCGGAAGCGTCGTTGTACTCATACAAAATGAAGCTATTGTGACCTTATGCTACGAGATTGTACGGTGAAAATTAGTGGCGACAGCCGCTCTCGGGTTGGTGTTATGCCTATAGTTGTACAGTATGTTCACGTTCTGTATTTTAGGGTGTATTTTTCCCCTAGTGTCTATCCCCTCGTGTGTAACTCTCATTGGCAAAACATACAATTTTGCGCAATGTATTTCCCCCCGGTGGTATAACCCCCCACATAATGGAAGGTACCTGTCCACCTATGTAAGCAAGCTATGAGCAAGTATGGAGCTATACACCCAAAAGTACGTTTATTTGTATGCAATAGCATATGAAGTTGTAAAATGCGCATTTGCTGTTTCGGTTGTTGTCTGAAATTTGGCGTCAGTCGCCTTTTTGTTATTCCTTCAGTTGTGTGCTTATTCAAATTAAGCGAAATAGCGAATGCAGTTGTGAAACGTGATTTTGTACATTTGTCACATCTGTTGTTTTGTTCATTCCTTGCGTAGATTTTGGTTTCTGCCGCCTTGTTTTTTTTGTTTTTTCTTCAGTTATGTGTTTATTTAAAACTTACGTGCAATAGTAACATATGCTGTAACAAAACGTGAATTTGAATCTATGCTAGATCTGTTGTTGTTCTGTCATTTCTTGTGTAAATATTGGGTACAGACGACCAGGTTACTATCGTTCCTTCAATTTTTTTTGTGTCAATTGAGATTGTGGAAAATAGCGTATTCAGTTGTGAAACAAAAATTTGTACATATATATGTTAAAACTGTTTTTTCCTGTTCCATTTTGTTTGTGAGCTGCTAGTGTTGGGATATCATTTCGTGCTTTTGTCGCGCACGAGTGTGGAGGGGTAACCGTTTATGTAAGCACTGCTATTCTGTTGGTTTCGTTGTGAGGAAGCAACCCTGTAAACACGTTACGTATCGACGGCTATGAGAAAGGATGTACCGTACTACATTCTGGCATACACATACATACAGACACTATGTACGTACGTAGTACAATTCGCGCACATATATTGCGGTTATGGTTATGACAAAACGATCTGAGCACATGGACATCCCAAAGTTATCACCCAGCAGCGTAGCCTCTCCACTCTTGATCCAAGTAAATTATATCGTGTCTGCTGAACTGGCGCTCCGCGCCCTGATGAATCCTCTCAACACCACTTCAACAAGAAGGAAGATTACAAGAAGAAAGCTTATGCCCAAGTACCTAAGGTGGTGGAATGTGTATGTATGTAATTATATGGAGGAAGACCGCCGTTCCTATGTACTGTACCTTACCAAAGACTCCCACTTACTCTGCCTAGATACCGTAATAGAACGGACAGTACGGTGATGTAAGTAGTAATCGTACCTATGCACAACGGCACTGGCACTGTTGTACTGCATCTGTATAACTACTATTTATTTTTTTGCTAGGTACACTACGTTGTAGAGTGCTTCTTTGGAAATGTACCTTGGACACCTTTTTTATGGTCCAGCAGCCGTTTTCCAAACATATTGCGCCTTCCGCATTACGTTGCTGACCAGTTCAAAATTTAACCCCTCCTGTATGCTGAGATATGGCGCTGGTAGGCCCAATTTGCCCCTCACGTGCCCGCCACTTTTTTCAAAAACTCTTAGCATCATTCTACTCCATTTTCTTCGCAGATTTCGGTTTGGGGCATGCCCCTTCGATATTTTGATAAATACACCACCAAAATTGACGAAAATGATCAAATTAGCCAAAATTACCCCTTTTTGGGCTATTTCATGGTGTATTCATCAAAATATCGGAGGGGCATGCCCCAAATCGAAATCTGTGAAAAAAATGGAGTAGAATGATGGTAAGAACTTTTGAAAAAAGTGGCGGGCACGTGAGGGGCAATTTGGGCCTACCAGCAGCCGTATCTCAGCATACAGGAGGGGTTAAATTGCAAACTGGTCAGCAATGTAATGCGGAAGGCTCAATATGTTTGGAAAACGGCTGCTGGACCATAAAAAAGGTGTCCAAGGTACATTTCCAAAGAAGCACTCTACAACGTAGTGTACCTAGCAAAAAAATAAATAGTAGGTGTGATAGTTGCCTCCTTCGGAGGAGCGAATTCCATGCATACGCAATACATGGATGGAGTCCCCTCATTTGTTCTACATACACAGTACATACAGCTGTGGAAGCGCTGACTGAAGTGATGGAGCGTGAAAGTGGAGGCGTTTGGTGTGAGTTCGGTGCGTGGCCGTTGGTTTGTCGTGTGTGAAAGATTGGATTCCTGGCACTGTTGTACCAAGGATCCATGAACAAGAATAGAATCTTGCATGGCCTGCGCAGATCGATCCCTGACCGGAAACGTCGTCCTCAAAATAACCGAAGGAAATGATGATCGATCATATACATGATGGATCGTATATATAAATGTACGATCGTGAATAGAAATGTATGATCGCAAATAGAAATGTATGATCGTATATATAAATGTACGATCGTATATAGAAATGTACGATCGTACATTTCTATACACGATCGTACATTATTACCCACGATCGTACATTTATATATACGATCGTACATAAAAATAGGTGATTATTTGAGCTCGAAAAGCGCGCGCAATCTCCAAGCAGACCGCAGAGTAAGGGAAGTTTCCAAAGTATTTTCGTGTTCTCTTGTCGTCTACTGGCATCAATAAGCATTCGCTATCTATGTCAACAAGATTTGGTGCTTCTTCTCAGCTTTCCAACCATCAGCATGGCGTCAGCTACTAACGGCCAAGGTATGCACATGATCAAATAGGCAAAATTCGGCCATATTTTCGTTTCTGTGAAGAGAGAGCGAGCTTGTGTGCTTGGAGATTGCGCGTGCTTTTCGAGCGCAGATAATCAACTATACGATCGTACATTTTTATGTACGATCGTGTATAATAATGTACGATCGTATAAATAAATGTACGATCGTATAAATAAATGTACGATCGTATATAAAAATGTACGATCGTACATAGAAATGTACGATCGTGCATAAAAATGTACGATCGTACATTTTTATATACGATCGTACATTTATTTATACGATCGTACATACATATACACGATCGTACATTATCAAACACGATCATACATTTATATGTACGATCCAGCATGTAAATTATCGGTTATTTCTAAGACGACGTTTCCGGTCAGGGATCGATCTGCGCAGGCCATGCAAGATTCTATTCTTGTTCATGGATCCTTGGTTGTACTGCATCTGTATAACTAGGTGTGATAGTTGCCTCCTCCGGAGGAGCGAATTCCATGCGTGCGCATTTTCATGGATGGAGTCCCCTCATTTGTTCTACATACACAGTACCTACAGCTGTGGAAGCACTGACTGAAGTGATGGAGCGTGAAAGTGGAGGCGTTTGGTGTGAGTTCGGTGCGTGGCCGTTGGTTTGTCGTGTGTGAAAGATTGGATTCCTGGCATTGTTGTACTGCATCTGTATACGTACGTACGTGTACACCTAGTACGTACATACGTACTAGGTGTGATAGTTGCCTCCTCCGGAGGAGCGAATTCCATGCATACGCAATACATGGATGGAGTCCCCTCATTTGTTCTACATACACAGTACCTACAGCTGTGGAAGCACTGACTGAAGTGATGGAGCGTGAAAGTGGAGGCGTTTGGTGTGAGTTCGGTGCGTGGCCGTTGGTTTGTCGTGTGTGAAAGATTGGATTCCTGGCACTGTTGTACTGCATCTGTATACGTACGTACGTGTACGTATACAGTACGTACATACGTACGAGGTGTGATAGTTGCCTCCTCCTGAGGAGCGAATTCCATGCATGCGCAATACATGGATGGAGTCCCCTCATTTGTTCTACATACACAGTACATACAGTTGTCGAAGCGCTGACTGAAGTGATGGAGCGTGAAAGTGGAGGCGTTTGGTGTGAGTTCGGTGCGTGGCCGTTGGTTTGTCGTGTGTGAAAGATTGGATTCCTGGCATTGTTGTACTGCATCTGTATACGTACGTACGTGTACACCTAGTACGTACATACGTACTAGGTGTGATAGTTGCCTCCTCCGGAGGAGCGAATTCCATGCATGCGCAATACATGGATGGAGTCCCCTCATTTGTTCTGCATACACAGTACCTACAGCTGTGGAAGCACTGACTGAAGTGATGGAGCGTGAAAGTGGAGGCGTGTGGTGTGAGTTCGGTGCGTGGCCGTTGGTTTGTCGTGTGTGAAAGATTGGATTCCTGGCACTGTTGTACTGCATCTGTATACGTACGTACGTGTACGTATACAGTACGTACATACGTACGAGGTGTGATAGTTGCCTCCTCCTGAGGAGCGAATTCCATGCATGCGCAATACATGGATGGAGTCCCCTCATTTGTTCTACATACACAGTACATACAGTTGTCGAAGCGCTGATTGAAGTGATGGAGCGTGAAAGTGGAGGCGTGTGGTGTGAGTTCGGTGCGTGGCCGTTGGTTTGTCGTGTGTGAAAGATTGGATTCCTGGCACTGTTGTACTGCATGTATACCGGCAATAGGTGTGATAGTTGCCTCCTCCAGGAGCGTTCATGCATGCGAAACATGGATGGAGTCCCCTCTTTGTTCTAATACAAGTATAGTGTGGGCGTGATTGAAGTGATGGAGCGTGAAAGTGGAGGCGTGTGGTGTGAGTTCGGTGCGTGGCCGTTGGTTTGTCGTGTGTGAAAGATTGGATTCCTGGCACTGTTGTACTGCATCTGTATAACTAGGTGTGATAGTTGCCTCCTCCTGAGGAGCGAATTCCATGCATGCGCAATACATGGATGGAGTCCCCTCATTTGTTCTACTTACACAGTAGTAATGGCGACGGTGTAAGCTTCACGCCTCTCCACTCTTGATCCAAGTAAATGATATCGTGTCTGCTGAACTGGCGCTCCGCGCCCTGATGAATCCTCTCAACACCACTTCAACAAGAAGGTAGATTACAAGAAGAAAGCTTATGCCCAAGTACCTAACGCGGTGGAATGTATATGTATGTAATTATATGGAGGAAGACCGCCGTTCCTATGTACGGTACCTCCAAGGACTCCCACTTACTCAGTCTATACACCGTAATTCAACGGACAGTACGGTGATGTAAGTAGTAATCGTGCCTATGTGCAACGTCCACTAAGCGTCGCTCTATTTTGGGTGGGGTTCGGTTCACATCGAAACTGCAGCCGCCGTGCCGGGCAGACACTAATGCAGTCAATGGTACCGTATGCTTTCAACGTCAGCCAGTGGCAGGCAACGGCCGGCGTCGCAGGGAGCTGCTGGCGCTGGTCGGGTTCGTACGTAGGAAGTATGTACGTAGTACAGCGTAGGCAGGAAACTGCTATGTAACATCAGTAGGAAGCTTCTTTTTTTCGCATTTTATACCGAATGCTTTTAGCAGGATGTATTTCCATAGGTAATATAGGATGACTTCGTAGATAAGGTATGTACGTGACGTAGTATTGACGACACGCAAATCCACATGTGCACACGTGTGGCATATGGTGCAATGTAGTAGACGTACGCAAGTGTAAGATACAGCTCGCGGACAGACTGAACTTTGCGACATGGCCACAGCACAAGAGATAATGCAGGAATAAGTAACCTCGGTGGTCGAAGACCGTAATATTAGCGGCAAGGCTTGGCTCCTAGCCGCCCTAAAATAGGGGCGCAATAAATTTATTGAACCATAAAAGCGCCATGTCCGTATGCCTATCTATAGTCCAGAGGAAGCAACAATGAACATTTGTGTGTCCGCCCGTCAGCGGATGCAGTAGATCCTGTGCAGTCATCCTCCTCACACTATCGGTTGCCGACAATTTTCTGGCAGTCGTGCGTCAAAGTAGATCGCTCCAAAGGGCTGAAAGGATACCCCGCAAGAGGTGGAAGGAATAACGAGGAAAGAGGAAGACTTGCCGAAAAAACTGCAAACAAAAATGCGAAGTCAAGCGTATTATTTCATATCATGTGAAGATTTATGTGGTTTTTTTTTCAACGATAAAGATCCTTATGCGCCATCATGTTTCATTACCAGTATAAGCTGTAATAGTGCCAAAACGCTGCACGACCAACGCAAACAACTAAATGCCGCAATGACGTCACAGTTTTTCCAGTGTGATAACCAGACAGATTACTATCAACACATAGTTTTTTTTGTCTTTGAGTTGAAGCGCAATTCACACTGCTACTCCCTTGCAGAATTCGTCGTATGCAGCTTGAAGTTGTTCCATTGACTTCTTGTCGAAATATTTCTCATTCGCCTTTCGGAATCCGTATGAGCGGTTGCGACACGTAGTTGAGACCCGACACTGGCGTCCTCGAACAGCGACCTCGCATCCATCGCACCCAGACAATGTGCCACATCCGGTGCAATAGAGGAGGCCCTTCTTAGGAAGTTTTCCACAGTTGGGGCACTGTCCGTATTGCACAATGCTTCGCAGTTCTCTGGCTGGAAAACGCACAGTCGCAAAGACACACGTAATAGTGTTGAAAAGGAATATGAAACCTTTTTTGCCGATTGTGATTGGTACGTTTTGGGTGAAGCACTGTATGGATCAATGGAAGAGGGTGACTGGATGAAATGTCAATGTACTCAAGGATAGTATTTTCTACCGTGACATGAAACGATACCCATGGGTATGAAATTCTCGTTACTTTCTCTATGTGAAAAGAGTATACTGTTGCGAAGGGATGTGGTTGTGCCTGGAGAAGTGGATGAAAATTAGGACATCACAAATTGTCTGCTTGCAGTACTACCTGTTTCCTCCTGTTCTTCAGCAATGTTGAAGAGCGCTTCTCTTGAACTGCACTTAGGCACCTTTTCTATTGTCCGGCAACCATTTCCCAAACATTTTGGGACTTCCGCATTACTGTACAGATCAGATTGCAATTTAAGAGACGTTTTCTGTTAGGATTGAGAGTAGCCTGTAGTATTGGCGGAAGGGGGGGTACTTATTTTTGTGAATTTTGGGTAAGGGTTAAATTTTTCGGGAGAAATAATTTTATTTTTGAAATCTACATCAAATTCTACATAAGATAGGCTATTTACGAGGAAAAAATTTCAAGTGGTATTGCTCATTTATCTTGAAAAATAAAAAAGGCGGGAATTTTTTTGCTGTATTTTTCAGTATTCGAGAGGACTGTAGTCCCAATTCCAATTGTAGAGTTTTTTTGCGGTTGTACTAAAGTTTTTAGGCCTAACCCTTCTCTACTTGCTGTCAAAATTTTACCCCGTGCAGGGCATGTATTCGCGCCGTGGTATTCAAAAAACTAAATTTGCAACAGGTGCAAAATATAAAGATATGCACTTTGTGACGCTATATCTCGCCACACAGGTGGCCGATTGGGCTCAAAATTGGTCCAGACTTGGGTCCCTAAGGGATGTATGTGTGTACCAAATTGTAGCCCTCTAAGCCCTTCGGTTGCCGAAATATGGCTGAAAACGTTGAAAACGGCAAAAATGCGACCTGCCCACCTTTACCCCTGAATATTTCGATGATGCCTGAACAAATTTTTTCCCTAAAACTTCATCAACATATGCAGTTTTTGATGGGGAATCCGATAGGCATATTATCTCGATTTACAAAAAGAACCCCCCTTCCAAGTACTATGCAACCGCTACAGAAAACCTTTCTTAACCCCTCCTGTATTCTGAGATATGACCGTTGGTAGCCCCAATTTCCCCCCCTCCCCCTCACTTACCCGCCTTTTTTTCCAAAAGTTTGTTGCCATCACTTTTCTCCTTTTCTACTCCATTTTCTTCGCTGATTTCTGTTTGGGTCATGCCGCCTTCGATACTTTGAGCAATACACCATTAAAAAGTACGAATATGATCAATTTAGCAAAAATTACCGCGGTCCGGACAATATCACGCCACATTCATCAAAATATCGAAGGGGCAAGCCCCAAACCGAAATCAGCGAAGAAAATGGAGTAGAACGATGGCAAGATTTTTTGGAAAAAAATAGCGGGCAAGAGAGGGGGGGGGGGGAAAAATTGGGGCTACCAACAGTCATATCTCAGAATACAGGAGGGGTTAAATTGCAATCTGATCTGTACAGTAATGCGGAAGTCCCAATATGTTTGGGAAATGGTTGCCGGACAATAAAAAAGGTGCCTAAGGTGCAGTTCAAGAGAATCGCTCTTCAACATTGCTGAAGAACAGGAGGAAACAGGTATGCCTTACCTTCCATTTTTATAGGCCTGGAAAACCGGGGTCTCAACGTCCGGAGTAGGCAGCAGAGTCGTCTTTTTGCGGTGCGAATCGAGCACTAAAAAAGCACTGTTTCTCACCAGGATAACTGCCCACCAAAAGCGGTTACACAGCAAGATACCAGAGACAGAGATACAGAGAATTTACTGTCTCTCTTCCACAGCTCCAGCCAAGCAGCAACAGTTTGCAGCTTGTACATTCGCCTCTCGCAGAAGTAGAACTGCTGATTGCTGGCCCGCCTGCCGCACGAAAAGAGGGCGTCTGTAACAAACAAATTAGATGCGCCGCATACAAAGCCTGCACTTAATTTCATCCCAACTATAAGCTG
>JASAMW010001134.1:0-11748 GCA_030247985.1 Epsilonema sp. ZAB3_2
ACCGCAAATGTTGGTCGGTTTTTTTTAGATTCCTCAGTTGTCTGGTTTCTGGATTACAACCCTCATACTACAGTTCCCTTCTGACTTGTTTTTTGCTATTCAATTCTGAGATAATTCTACTACCGCTGGAGCCAGTGATGGACTCCATCCAACTCATCTTCCTTCTGTTTGAGGTTCCCCACTGTCTTTTTTTCTTTCTACCGGTGGTCGGTCACTGTTTGAGCTTCCCTCAGGAAACGTGAACGGGGATTACAACTTGAATATACCGTGCAGCTATTGAGCAATTGGCTATTTGTGGCCCCGTCCATGTTTCAGATTATTGCTGGCGTAGTGACAGTGCGCAGAATGGCAAGGCACCAAGTCACAAAGTTTCAACAGCAAGTCATCATCAGTGAGACAACGAAGGCTGATCACGTGAAAGCCCAATAACATCTGATCTCCATATTTATGTCGCAAATAAATATTGCTAACTCAACTGTGAATATACATGTACAGTACTGTACACAGTGTTTGTATAAGTTTCTAATGACAGTAGAAGCAACAAAAATGCTTACAGGGTGGTGTGATGTTTATGAAAGCAAAGACAATCTCATCATACATCTGTCCACCCGAAAATCATATCGATAATATGGAGGGAGGTGGACTAGTCTTCTGAAACAAAAAAGACACTTCGCCCCTCGATTTGATCCACTTTTATTTGTCATACATGTAATCCCAGTACATAGAGCACTAGTATCCGTACCTTCTTCTTTTTCTCTTTCTTCTTCTTTTTCTTCTTTTCTTTGTCTCCCTCTTTCGTTTTCTTCATCTTCTTCTCTGGCTCTGCTTCTGTAACATCAAATACCTTTGAGTTTTGTCTCCCATAATGTACACGTTCATGTTTGGTATGTGATATCCATGTTGTATGTACAAACAAAAACAAAGGTAAGAATGCTGCATCAACACTTGGCATCGAGTACATATGAGTTGCAGGGAATCCTTTACCATCTTTATCTATGCCTTCTAGCGCTCTCTTGTGTTTCTTCTTATGCCGCTTAAACATCCTGTACGCCTCTGGTAGCTACAACAGTAAAAACAAACATTCAGCGCATACATAGGATAGAGGTAGCGAACAATGCTTACAGCGCCAGGGTTGAGCTTGAATCCGCTGAGCGCCGTTGTAGACAAGGGGACGATGTCTTTTCCAGTTATGGGTGGCCGATCCATCAGAGCTTTTAAGGAACTGCAACCAAATGCAATTTAATGAGGATTCTGCACTAAAGGATGTCTTCAAGATGCCTGTTTTATATGGGCCTGCATGACATTTACAATATACCTACAGGAAACTATAAAAGAGCAAACCTGAAATCGTCGGGAGCAGCCACATCAATATCGCCAGGCAAATGAGGCAAAAACGAGCTGAGCTCTTCCCTGAGTTTGTTTGATCCACAGAACTTGTTGAACGTCTGTTCCATGCCATAACATCGCAGAAGATTCGTACTTCCAGCCGTTATACTAGGCTCTTCAATATAACGACAAAGCGTGGATGTAGTGTATTATTGATAGGGTGCGCATAGCGAAAGTACGTGGTCGCGAGCTGACCCTTCCGTGTTACACTTTTTCAGTGCAACTTCTGATCGGCAGAGAGCGACGTCGGACGGACCGCACCAGAACAGGAGCGAGAGAAAAGAAAGAAAAGAAGGCGACGAAGAGCCGCGAGGAAAAAGACAACGGAAACTTTGCTTTTCTTCTTCGCTCGCTCCTTTTCCGCTGCGTTACGACATCGTTCTCTGCCGATCAGAAGCTGCACTGAAAAAAGTGTACTACGCAGGGGTCAGCTCGCGACCATGTGCTTCGCTTTGCGCAACCCGTCAATAGCGTACGGGGGAGGCAGAAGACGCCCAAAAAGCGAGCAACTGTAGTGCAATAAAGCATGGACGTTTTCGGATGTTTCGTTCCATGAATACAATAAATTGCGCAGGGCACGGGCTAGCCATGTAGTCGGTTACACCGAGAGAAAGTGGAGATTGTTATTGCAATGGAAGTCTTTCGCGGACATCTCCGCTTTTTCTAGTGGACCGGCTGTGCCCTTACTTGGAAGCTCAGACTTCATCAAGTGAAATGGGATAACGAGTGAGGCGTTGCCCCGGCCTAGAGAGATCTTGGTCCGAAGCATTCCCGAAGAGCTGCTCAGCTGTTGTTGAGATGAAGTGGACGGATAACTGCTGCCATCTTGTTTCATGTGCCTCACACTGTCGGACGTTCCCGCTGCCGTATAATCCATTTGCGCTTCGTTTACCATACAGCGCGCTTCCTTTCTTGCTCTTTTCCTTCTCATAAAGTACAAGGGAAACAATGATTCATGTTCGGACTCCAGTGCAATGATGAGCCTCACCCTGGGACCCTATTGGCTATTACCAAGGATCCATGAACAAGAATAGAATCTTGCATGGCCTGCGGAGATCGATCCCTGACCGGAAACGTCGTCCTCAAAATAACCGAAGGAAATAATGATCGATCATATACATGCTGGATCGTATATATAAATGTACGATCGTGAATAGAAATGTATGATCGCAAATAGAAATGTATGATCGTATAGATAAATGTACGATCGTATATAGAAATGTACGATCGTATATAAAAATGTACGATCGTACATTTTTATACACGATCGTACATTTATATACACGATCGTACATTATTATACACGATCGTACATTTATATATACGATCGTACATAAAAATAGGTGATTATCTGAGCTCGAAAAGCGCGCGCAATCTCCAAGCAGACCGCAGAGTAAGGGCAGTTTCCATAGTATTTTCGTGTTCTCTTGTCGTCTACTGGCATCAATAAGCATTCGCTGTCTATGTCAACAAGATTTGGTGCTTCTTCTCAGCTTTCCAACCATCAGCATGGCGTCAGCTACTAACGGCCAAGGTATCCACATGACCAACTAGGCAAAATTCGGCCATATTTTCGTTTCTGTGAAGAGAGTGCGAGCTTGTGTGCATGGAGATTGCGCGCGCTTTTCGAGCTCAGATAATCAACTATACGATCGTACATTTTTATGCACGATCGTACATTTCTATGTACGATCGTACATTTTTATATACGATCGTACATTTATATACATATACGATCGTACATTCATATACACGATCGTACATCATCATACACGATCGTACATTTATATGTACGATCCAGCATGTAAATTATCGGTTATTTCTAGGACGACGTTTCCGGTCAGAGATCGATCTGCGCAGGCCATGCAAGATTCTATTCTTGTTCATGGATCCTTGCTATTACGTACTATAAAAAATTAAAATAACATCTGGCCATTGAACATTATGATCCCATTTAGTAGCCGGTGAAGGTGATGCAAGCCTGATGCTGCGTTCACCATACGTATCTTAGGAGTACATGGTCGTTTGCGGTTCCATGTACATAGATACGTAGGGCTTACGGATGTACGGACGAATCTTTATCACTTGCTTACTTACTCACTTACTTATATTACCTGTGCTCATTCATTCAAATTTGCAAATAGCTCGACTACTAGCCGATGGCGTGGAAGGAAATCCATCCATAAACGCAAGCATAAATCAAACAATAAATTTCAACATTTTTACTGCATCTGCGCCGCATGTCGCATGAGTATGCTATTCAATACTAAAGTATCACTTTCACAAACGACAAATAGGACTGATTGACAGGACACTCACGCAATGGAGAAATCAGCTGACTTGCTCAGTCAGCACAACCACTGGGTCATCTGGTTCCGGATCAAAGTCCCATTTGAAAGTTTTTGTGAGATGGGTTTTAAAGGTGCCGGCGCATAATGTCCCTTGCCCCTTCAGATCAGAAATGTTTCTTGTTGTATACATTCCTCCCACCCAACTTGCTCAGTCAAAAAAATTCCCGCGATTGTATGCATTGTAGCAAAGATAGGCACTGATTCATTTACTGTGTACATACTCTACCTCGCGCAATTTTGAATGCGCGCCAAAACTATATTTGAGGTTTAGCGCTTACTGTAGAAGCAGAACAAATAATACTATGATTATTCCGGGTAGTAGTGCATCAGAGACGGCATTTCCACTGTTCAGACAACTTCAAATTTGAATTTTAGAAATTGGCGCGCATTCAAAATTGCGCGAGGTAGAGTATGTACACAGTAAATGAATCAGTGCCTATCTTTGCTACAATGCATACAATCGTGGGGAATTTTTTTACTGGGCAAGTTGGGTGGGAGGAATGTACACAACAAGAAACATTTCTGATCTGAAGGGGCAAGGGACATTATGCGCCGGCACCTTTAAACTTTCGTGCCTTTTCCTTGAGCTTCTGACTTGCCCCGTTCTCCGCTTCTACTGCCGCGAAAAAATTGGCAAGCGTGACGGTGAGAAAATTGTTCTTGGTGACAATGTCTAAGAAGAAGTCACGCGGACATTCTTTCAGCTGAAAATGCAGAGTCATCATGAAGTCGAGATAGAGGCTTTCTCTAGTCGCCAACGCTTGAGCACAGGAAGAGAGCAGATGAACGAGTCGCTTCCACTGTTCGAACGATTCATACACTTGGCCCATGAGGAAGCAGACGAACGCAAACTGCACCTCGCCCAGTATCTCAGAGTCGGAGGCATACTCCGCAGTCTCCAGAAACAGAGACAGGCGCTCACTGCCGTCCATGCCTACAATAAGTACATAGCATGCATAGCCTGCTCATATGTGTGTGTGTGTCAGTTGAGTACCTGAACGGGGCGGCGGAATGGTGTGGAAGCGAATCTCGGTGCCGGGTGCTTCGCGCATGATGGGCAATCCCATGGCGTCGGAGAAGCGCAGGCGATGCGGATGCGCGCGGTCCACGCGACTCGCCCCAGCGCCCAGCGTCTCCGCCTCCAGCGAGATCAACTCCGACTGTGCACTGATACGACCCGACAGAGGCAGCAGCGCCGCCAGCAGTCTCGCAGACAGATGATTGGTCAGCGAAAACCAAGTACGATAGCACTGGTATGGATAAGGACCGAGACAAGAGTCCAACTGTCGAAGCGAAGGCCGAAACTGCTCTCCGCCGCCAGAAACATCCACGATATCTGCAAACAAAGTGCGTCCTGTATGCATATCATCATACCATTCCAACGCACGCATGGATTTAGTACTGTGCGTGTACATAACGCAATCTAATGCTCGGACCGACCTTCCGTTTCAGCTTTCCACCGTTTTGCCACTATTTCCTTCGACTTGAAGCAGTGAAAGAAACCAATACGTGGCGATTGCCCGCCTCGCTTTCCATAACAACTACAACATTAAAGATAGGCATGTGCTACACTTTATATCTACAGGGCATTTTTTCAGCCTCGACTCCAATCACAAACGTTATATCGTATCTTCACCCCCAATATACCGATTACAGTTGACATTCCACTTGGGGCCGCATTGTGAATTTATTTCAGGATCCAGGCAATGTAGAGCAAAGCGGTCAAAAACGCCACGGCTAATTTTCTGCGGGATTGACAAGAAAAAACTCGCTGCGTCTACGTGCCCTCTTTGTCAATTTACTCAGACAGACCTGAAAATATGGCAAAAACTTGTTAGAAAATTTGAGCGCTTCTTCCCAGTTCCCTCATTACCCCATGAAATGCACGCCCTCATAACTCCTATAATAATTATTCCGCTCAAACATTGCCACAAGTTTTGGCATATCTTCAATTCTTCAGGTATGTCGGTGCAAAATTTTAGCCTAACCGGTAGCATGGATGTGGAGATATGGTGATGTTTGTAGTCGAGCTTGAAAACCTCGATATAGGCCTATCAGTGCCACTGCCACAAGTAGTACATACTACATACATACACTGTCATTCCACGTTCAGCTGAGACGTACGTTGCACGTATGTAACGTTTGACGTACATACATCTCTGTTGTTAGAACGATACATGCACGAATGTACATTACTGCCGAGCTTCGTGTTCGTACGTATGTATGTAATACGAAAGAGATAAATACCTGAAGAAGATGAAGTGTATGCCGGGAGGAATCATTTTCACTCCTTTGAAATTTGGTCCCACATTCCACGAATTGTAATCGATGCCAAATTCGGCGCCTTCTGGAAAATCCAAAAAGATCAGAAAGGCGCCGTGTTCGAACAGCTGCTGAGCTGTCGCTTGATCCATCTTTGGAAAATCCAACTTCTTGGATGAAGAAGCCATCTTACACAGTAATTTCACTAAAAAGCAGTCAGGTTCCAAAAGCTCACAAGACTATGCCCTGGAAGGTAAGGCAAAGTGGGTACGTATGTACGTTTGTAGAACCACAACAAAAGTGATAGAATTAGTTTCAAGCATCGAAATTGAACGCTATCGTTTCATTGTTCAATATACACAATACACAGGGACATAAAATAATTTTACTGAGAGGAAACCACCAAAAAACATAATTCACTTTGAAGCTAGGTGATGTACTCGAACTGAACTGCGGAATAAGATTGGTTGGCGCTGTAAAATCATGCAAAACGCATTATAAATTTTGCTTTGATATCACTGCTGTTGCGTGAAAAAGTTTCTGGCTTGAACTGTGATAGTAATGAAGGCCGGATTACATGGTGAGTTCCTAAAGCACACAGCTTGCAGTATTGCTTTGCCCATACAAGCTTACCTCTGTACGCGTACGTTCGTTACATACACAGATCAGCGTGGACGGTATTATATTAAACTAAGAAAAGCTGCTAGCAGCACGAGTGGGAAAAAGTAGGAAGATTATCCCCCCCTCTCTCTCTCTCTCTCTCTCGCATGCCGTGCATTCTGAGTCGGTGCATACCATGATGGCGTTGACGATGTCGTTGTTGGACGCCTTGAGGGCTCGAATAGCCTTGTTCTTGCTGACATTAGCCTGGGACATCACCAGCTCTATGTCCTTCTCCTCCAAACCAGTCGCGTCTTCCTCCTATACATACAGTCCATTTCATACATATACTATACATACTGTATATGAGAGCCCAGCAGGCAATTCTGTAGCTGTACAAAGAAACCTCTGCATCTTCATCGGATTCTTCCGCTTCCTTCTTCTGCGCTCCTCCCTGCGTCATAGTGGAGAATGCGTTGCTCAGTTCGGCTGGCTTGAACTTCTCCGCCGCCTGCAGCTGAGCATGCTGAGACAGATCCTCTATCTACAACCACAAGCACCAAACCTATCACATGACAACAGCACTTTAGCAGTGAAGCTGCAAGCGCCTCCCACCTTCGCCTCTCCGAAAACCACGTAGGTGTCTGAACCGGGACTTTTGAATACATCCGGCTTACTGATGACGAACAGAATATTCTTGGAGCGACGGATGCACACACGCTGAATCCCAGTAACCTACAAAAGCAAGCGCTAGAGGAGCACTTGTAGTACGTAGTACAAACACATAATAATTGAATAATATGAGAAGAGGACTGACTTGTTTGAGCCCGAGTTTGGAGAAGAGTTTGCGCGCTTTCTTCTCCGAGCGACTCTGTTTCGCCCCAGCCTTCACTTGATCACCCAAGCCTGCAGCCGCCGCAAACTACAACAACACACAGTCAGAGGCTAGCAAGCTTTCATGAAGCAGGCACGTCCATTCTCTGTATTTCAGATGGAGGCCCTTGCTGCATAATATTACTATGCTAGCGCAGGGCTGCCCGTCCACGCACAGAGCAAGTGACGCTAAGCGAAACTATGAAAAGCACACTAAATAAAGGTAGGAGCAAGAGGACTGCTGACTTGTTTCTGTTCTTCTGTAAGTTCCTGTGGTTGGTCACTATCCTCCAAGTCAGGCATCTCATCGTCCGAGTCATCACTGTCTTCGCTACCTTACAAGAAAGTATATCATCGTAAAGCCTACTACGCGAGGTCATTAAAGATCACCACCCTATCCACTTAGCATCCATCTTGGCTAAAGAAATAATAACGGAAAGCGGGTGGTAATACTTCGTCGTCTCTTTCACCAGTTTGTGGTTCTACGTTCAACTAATAGACCAGTCCTAACCGATTAGAAGTTACTGTGTCCCTGTGTCCCTACTGTGTTCCTGCCCCTATATGGTACACACCCGGCGTTACGCTGGAATACAACTTGAAAAGTCGCTATAAGGCATTTTCTTTTACAAAATGTAATCAAAGGACGCAAGTTGTGCTTTTTCAAAATAGGCTTAGAGGACGGGGCTCAGGCTTCAGGCTTAGGCTGAGGCTCAGGATGCAGAGGCCCCAGCCTAAGCTAGGCTGAGCCTAAGCTAGCCCTAGGCTGAGTATCCACCATATGCAGTAAAGGAATTGGGTTGGTCGATGCTGACCCCGCGGCATTTAGTGAAAGTTTGGATCGGTGTCTGCGCGGT
Source organism: Epsilonema sp. ZAB3_2 (assembly GCA_030247985.1). Classification (NCBI taxonomy): domain Eukaryota; kingdom Metazoa; phylum Nematoda; class Chromadorea; order Desmodorida; family Epsilonematidae; genus Epsilonema; species Epsilonema sp. ZAB3_2. The sequence continues at coordinate 8,327 of JASAMW010001134.1, forward strand.
CGTCGACGTCATTTTGTTGTCAATTCCTCCTTTTTTTCAGCTCCCAGATGATTGAACAAAGCCAACGACCGCGCAGACGCCGACCCAAACTTTCACTAAATGCCGCGGGGTCAGCATCGACCAACCCAATTCCCTTACTGCATATGGTGGATAGGCTGCAGAGGCCCCAGCCTAAGCCTAAGCCTCAGGCTAAGCCTAAGCCTCAGCCTAAGCATAAAGCCTCACTTTAAACCTCAGCCTCAGCCTTAGCCTAAGCCTAAGCCTACTTTGAAAAGGCACAACTTGCATTCTTTGATTACATTTTGTAAAACAAAATGCCTGGTAGCGATTGTTTAAGTTGTATTCCAGCGTAACCCCGGGTGTGTACCATATGGGGGCAGGGACACAGTAGGGACACAGGGACACAGTAACTTCTAATTGGTCAGTCCTAATCGTGTTTTTTGAGCCTTCAGCACTACTAGTATGTAGTTTCCGGTCTGGTGTAAAATAGCATTGTGAGTTTATTTGCAGGAAAGAAACTCACAACTTCTACGCCAGACCAGAACCTAGTACTGAAGGCGCAGAAGTCCACAATTAGGACCAGGTCTATTGTCTTTACTGCAATATAAGCTGACGCATTTCCATCGAAAATGACACGAAATAATTCATCTCTTTTCGAGCAGCCATATTTCTTTTTTTTTGGCGAGACCGTACCCCACAGGGTCGGCTGTAGGTGAAACCCACCTAGTCTCCTCCGAACCTTTAACAACGCCCGTTATGGTGGGCCAGTCCAGTGCCGCAAGGCACGACCAACAATGGCCCGAACCAGGAAAGGGCCTGGCACGAAGCCGAACAGCCATCAGCGACCACTGGTCGGGGTGTGCTGACCCGAAGGAAAGCACTGGTGCCTTTAGAAGCCAGCGAGCGGGCGCACCATACTGCCGCTGGGGTTGCCTGCCAGTCGCTTTAATCCCACCTGGCGAGAGTGGGAACTCATGACGCAGAGGACGGCAGATCGGACGCAGCCCGTCTTACCGCCTGCGCCACGAGCGCGACAGCAGCCATATTTCTGGACTTGGAGCGACAGACAAGCACGACTACCCTACGTACATTGTACATTACATACCGTCCTTCTTCGGCTTTTTGGCCTCTATCTTCTCCGGTTCCTTGACAGACTCTTTTTTCTCCTCCACAACTTCTGTCACTTCCGGCATAATGACAGATATTACTGTTCAACAAAAGAATCTCACAATCTTCCCGTTTCTTCTTTGCATGCAGTCCAGTCAGTAGTCCTCTTTTCTTTTGGATGACCGTCTCTTCTTTCTTTTCCTAACCTCTTCCTTCGGCTTCGCATTCGTCACCACGCCAAGCGCCAACCTTGCGTTTGTTTTCGCACGTTGCGTAGATTTGTTTGAATTACATTCGCATCCATGTCATTATTACAAAGTCACGGATCTCAACAAAACGATCTAGAACTCGCATTACAATCTATCTCCTTGCTGCTTTGCGCGAGTTTCCCAACCCAAACAGTATTGTTTGGTGTATAGTCCTGGGGCTATACAAAATTTGAGAGGTCTGATAAGGGGCAACTGCCTTTGCATACACCAGGTGATAAAACCAGGGGGATATGCACAACAAGGCAAAATTTATGATTTGAGTGAGTGGTGTGTGTAGGTTATTTTCAGGTAAAGAAGCAACTGTTTTAGTACACATTTGAGGTCACAGGCTTGACGATCAGCTTACATGTAAGTTCAAATACCCTACACCTACAGTACTCGGGGCTACAGGACGAGGCGGGAAATGATATTGTACTTGAACAAAATTTTCTGCTTTGCCAATAGGGTACCTACCTATAGATTGGGGTAATGGTATACCAATGAGGGATAGTATATCTTCTTTGTTTGCCATTGTTTCCCATTGGGTAGATTATACTAGTAAGTATACATTACAGTCATTGTATACGCCAACAGGGGGATATACATTGGTCTATACAGCCAAAAATAGGGCGTAAACAACTACAATGCTTGCTGTTGCTGCATTGTTCTTTAGACGGCCTGTCTGTCTACCACCATTGATTTGTAAAAACCGTTCAGCCAACAGTGAAAACATTTCCTGTGCAACAACAGTCAAATCAAAACCGTGAAACACTATCAACAAATGTCGGTCTTCTTTGGTGTGCGCGCACTTCCACTTCAATTCTCTTGATGGCTCTTAGTGGTCCAATAGGGTCCGATGGTGTTGATGAGGTGAAAAAGCTGTCAATTGAGCAGTGTCGATGGATTTGGAAGAACGCAGATGCCGTATGCCTTGACATAGATTCAACTGTATGCGAAAATGAAGGCATTGATGATTTGGCATCATACTGTGGCGTGGAAGCCGAGGTGAAAGCATGGTGAGTTGAGTGCCACGTGACATTAGAATTAGAGTAGTGTGGTAAACGTAACAGTTTGTCACATAAACTGTTTTCCAAGGACAGAGAAATCAATGAACAGTTCTGATTATTCCTACAAGCAAACGTTGCTGATGCGCATGAAGCTGATCAATCCATCCCAGAAAGTCATTGAAATGTTCACGCAAAACTCGCCACCAAGACTCACACCTGGCATACGGTAGCAGTACTGTCAGCCAACCAGAATATGGCAGCGTTCAAATGCTAGTGCGTATCATGATGGACATCTTTTAGTGAATTGGTGGCCACGCTCAGTAGCAAGGGTGCTGCAGTCTACCTCATCACTGGAAGTTTTCAACAATTGGTCTGGCCAGTTGCGCAAGAGCTACAAATACCCAGTGAAAGACTCTTCGCCAATGTGCTTCGATTCAACGGGAAAGGTGAGTAGTGCGCTACACACGTGGCGAATAAAATCACTGTGCATTCACTGTATGTATGCGTTGAGGCATAGAGAGATCGGTGTAGTCATCGTGAGTTTGCAACTCACCACCACCACCACCACCACCACCACGTGTGAACAATTGAGAAAAAATTTCGCGCGTGTGAACAAGTGAGAATTCTCAAAATACGAAACAAAACTCACCGTGAATTCACCGTGAGTATACTCACCACGTGTAGCAGTGTACTTATTGACAAATCAACCATCTTTATTATTCAACAATCATACAAATTTTGCACAACATGGCCAACTTTGAATAAGCAATGCTGAAAAATGTAAGCAATAGTTCGTATCGTACGCTTTGATGAAGGTGAATACGATGGTTTTGATGAGGATCTAGCAACTTGCGAGAGTGGGGGGAAAGGCAAAGTTTGTCAGTCATTGAGAGAACAGCACGGTCATAAGCGAATGGTGCTGGTGGGATGGCACCAATGACATGGAGGCAGCTTCATCAGTCGATTTGTTTATCGGATTCGGCGGCAATAGCGTAATTTGAGTAAAGTACATAATACAGAGTGTCTCAATAAAACAGTACATACTACAGGGTGTCTCAAT
>JASAMW010001136.1:0-23397 GCA_030247985.1 Epsilonema sp. ZAB3_2
AACCCCCCCATTGGCAAAACATAAATTTTGTTCTTTGTATATCCCCCTGGTGTATAACCCCCCATGTACTGTAAGGTACCTGACCTACCTAAGTATGTAGCTGGTCCTATGCTAGCTATAGCTACTCCTACACCAAGCTACTATGCCTAAAGCTTAGCTGAGCATGTTTTGTACTGGAATAACCCTGTTATAACCGCGATTATGCCCTGAAACACATACTTTTGACCTCAAAAACATGCCTCTACACACCTCTCATACGATTTATTTTTTGTGCAGGTACACTACGTTGAGCTGCTTCTTTGGAAAATGTACCTTGGACACCCTTTTTATGGTCCCAGCAGCCCGTTTTTTCCAAAACATATTGCGCCTTCCGACGTCGGTGAATCAAACTTCAAAATTCTTAACCCCTCCTGTATGCTGAGATACCCCCGCCCTTTCGCCGCAAATTGCCCCCCCGCCCTCGACTTTTTTCAAAAGTTCTTACCATCTATTGACTCCACTTTCTTCACAGATTTCGATTTGGGGCATGCCCCTCCCGATATTTTGATGAATACACCATGATATAGCCCAAAAAGGGGTAATTTTGGCTAATCCGATCATTTTCGTCAATTTATTTGGTGTATTAATCAAAATATCGAAGGGGCATGCCACAAACCGAAATCAGCGAAAAAAATGGAGTAGAATGATGTTAAGAACTTTTGAAAAAAGTGGCGGGCACGTGAGGGGCAAATTGGGCCTACCAACAGCCATATCTCAGCATACAGGAGGGGTTAAATTTTGAACTGGTCAGCAACGTAATGCGGAAGGCGCAGTATGTTTGGAAAATGGCTGCTGGACCATAAAATAGGTGTCCAAGGTACATTTCCAAAGAAGCACTCTACAACGTAGTGCACCCTAGCAAAAACAGTAAAAAAGACATAAATTTTGTCCTATGCATATCCCTACCCTATTGTATATCCCCCCTAGTGTATAACCCCCATTGGACCTCTCAATTTTTGCATACCCCATGGGCTTATACACCCAAAAATACGGTACTGCACTACACTCCACAACGTCATTGTCAGTTGTGTTGGTTGACTCGCCATTAGCTGCTTGTTCCACTGACTAGGGACTGTTGGTGGATGGTGACTTGCTGCTGCATTCGGGTTGCCCAAGTCCCGCCGAACGAGGTTGGTCAAAGGATGCGCCTGAGCTGCTTGGGGACGACCAAGTGTGGTTCGAGTCCAGTGGTGAGTCCAAGGCCACCTGATCCACATAGTCCACAAGGAACTGTCCAAGGATTGGGTCACTGTTGTTGAGAGATTCAACTGGCCTCCAGTTCGAGTTGGGCCCTCTGTAGCACGTTGCTGCAGGAACTGTCAGGCTCACCTGCCACGTTGCTTCAAGCTCCGTAAGGTCACCAGGCTGGTACCTTGTGCCTGGAACCTTACATATTTTTATTATTTCCTGCTACGCTGCATGGCTACCTGGCAAGGGCCGGGAAGTAGTGTACTGCTGAGCTACTGTACATCTTATTCTGTTCGGACAGTTATTTGACATTTTTATGCATATACTGTAAACGGGAAATTTTCGGAGGGGGGAAATTTTCGGACAATTCGGACAAAAATTCTGTCCAAAAATATTACCGTCCGAATTTTATGTTATTTCCATGTAGGGTACCATGGGGAAAGTCGGCCACCTAATCAGATCTCAGGAACCAGTGCCTGTAACAATGCAAGTAATATACCATAAGATAGGTCTTTTGAAGCTGAGTTTAGGGTGCCAAGTGCGACTGCATTGCTAAACTTACTTAGAGAGTTATGGCGCTTTTTATCCTGGGGGGTAAAGTCGGCCACTGGGGGTAAAGTCGGCCACCTAAGAAAAAAGTGTATTTTGAGACTCCCAGGACGAATATCAGGATGCGGTCAGTTGCAACAGAAGCAGAACAGTCCGCCAAATGCATTGGCCAGCCAAATAGCCAGTCAATTCCCTCTAACTAACAAGTGGATGGGCTTGAATGAAAGAAGTTCGCTGCCAGTAGAGTGTTGGAGTTGCCTTCAGTACTGGGGGTAAAGTCGGCCACCTATGAATCCAGTACTGGGGGGTAAAGTCGGCCACCTATAAGAATCAACTTGATTCTCAAGCATATTTTTTAGACTGTCAGGACAAATTTCGGGGTGCGCCCTGTGTCAAGAGCAGCAGAACAAGTTGCCAAACTGGATCAGCTAACTAATTGCTAAAAATCAGCTCAAACTAGGAGGAATTTCGCTGACGTTACCATGTTGCAGTTTCCTTCAGTACTGGGGGGTAAAGTCGGCCGGCCGACTTTTCCCATCCTTCAGTACAGGCGTTAGGTGGCCGAAATTACCCCACTAAGTACTGAAATTGTTTTTTGCTATATCTCCAGTACCAGTGGGGCGATTTGGCTGAAACTTCGCCTGGGGGTAGGGTACGATGTCCCCTTACCCTCCACATACAGGGTGTTCATTTATACCATACAGGGTGTTTTTGCGCACTGTCTAAAGTTTGGTCATTTTTGACCTCTTTTTGAAAAACGTAACCCGTGAGCTTGATGTTTCAGCGAATGGTGAACCCAATAGCTCATTTGAAAGAGGAAAGTTCAAGGAATCGATTGATATCCTACTTGTCTCAATCGGTCGTACGTTTGCCGAGATATAATGCCTTGAAGCTTAGGTGGCCGAAATTTCCCATGGCCGACTTTCCCCCATGGTACCCTACGTATTGCTAACTGCCCGCCTTTATCGCATTGGGTAAGCAAGTGCGGTACACCCATACAGTACTGTGCCTATTTGGTCCGCACAGTATGCTACCACTAAATACTAGCACAAGCTCGCCAATCGCTATACGTACGTACAGTCTACAGTACGTTTGTACGTATGTACATAATACAGAAAATGTCCCTGTGTGCATGCACATTGAGGTCAGACATCTGTCCGAAAATTTCCCCGTCCGAATATGTTGAAAAAGCCTTCTGTCCGAAAAAAAGACCGTCCGAAAATATCCCCGTTTACAGTATTATTTATTTTACTTTCATTTATTTGTTAATTTTCTGAATTTTCAGTAGAACTGAAGACCTTATCCAGGAGTTGGAGGGTCGGGTGAGGTTCGCGCCAGATGCCGAAATAACCACCGACTCCTCCTCCACCCAGTCCGACGAGGAGGAGGAGGAGGAGGTGGTGGTGGCGGCGCCGGCGTCGAAAGGGCCGCGCGGCGGCGGTCAGGACCGGTGGGCCCGTTTTCTGAGAAGACTGCTGGCCTATGGTCTTGCCGCCGTGGAACGCAACCCCAGGGCGCCGGTACGTGGATCAGGCTTCTGGAACACCTATCTGAGCCGCCCAGGACACGAGGAAGAGCGCTTCATGTTCACTGCGGACGTCATCAAACAGAAGTACGTAACTATACACGCTCCCCGGCGCTTGTGCAAACAACAAAATCGATACACGCGACTGTGTGTGTGTACGATCAAATTTCTCTAATTTTAGAATGAGCACCATGATCAGCAATCCAAGAACTGCTCCAAAGGGCGAGATGAAAGAAATGGTGGAGAGGATGGCCCAAATCCTTCGAAATCGCTGATCCCCTCCACGTCTATACTAACCGCCTCGCCCCTCACCACAACACAACTACTAACAGGCAGGCTTCTCTTCTCCTTTTTCCCAGGCTGCTCTTCCTTCTTCTTCACCCTACTACTTCTGTCCTTGTACTACTGCTTAAAGGTGCCGGCGCATAATGTCCCTTGCCCCTTCAGATCAGAAATGTTTCTTGTTGTATACATTCCTCCCACCCAACTTGCCCAGTCAAAAAAAATTCCCCACGATTGTATGCATTGCAGCAAAGATAGGCACTGATTCATTTACTGTGTACATAGCCAATTTCTAAAATTCAAATTTGAAGCTGTCTGAACAGTGGAAATGCCGTCTCTGATGCACTGCTACCCAGAATAATCATAGTATTATTTGTTCTGCTTCTGCAGTAAGCGCTAAACCTCAAATATAGTTTTGGCGCGCATTCAAATTTGCGCGAGGTAGAGTATGTACACAGTAAATGAATCAGTGCCTATCTTTGCTACAATGCATACAATCGTGGGGAATTTTTTTTGACTGGGCAAGTTGGGTGGGAGGAATGTATACAACAAGAAACATTTCTATCTGAAGGGGCAAGGGACATTATGCGCCGGCACCTTTAACACTACTGCTGTACTACTTACTGCCTGTACTACTGCTTAACAAGAAATAAAATATGTACGTGTAATATATCCAAAACGGACACCCTGTACATGCATTTCATTCAGGTCAAATCGTTTTCTTTGTTGTTCTCAACATGTTCTCTTATGCATGCATACTACCCCTATGAAATAGCACCATACTATAATGACTCGTGTATAACCCCCCTCGTATATTACCCCCCAAATCGGCGACTAACGTCAATTGCACTCGTGTATAACCCCAGGGCCATTTTTGCCCATATAAAGCCATTTTTGCGAGCAAAAAACCGCGAGCGTCGGTCGAACCACAGGGATTTATTCTTGTGCAGTGCTCATATCAATGATCAATCCTCGAGCTACTGTACAGTACGTATATGTACGTAATTGCGATTTCAGCTTTTCTCGTTCGGTCTGCTATGATTACAATTTCATCAAGGAAAAACGGCCCTCTGACGGGAAGTGCAAAGCTGCTCAGGTCTCCATAATTTCGCACCCATTCGCTGCGAATAAAAACGCCACGAGGTAGTTCTTATACGAGTAATTATCTTTCTAAAGGCAAGGTGTGCTTGGTGCGAACGAGCGGCAAGATTCGCAGTCGGTCAGACAAGACAAGAAGCGCCTGTTGTCATCCTGCAGCTTGCAGTAGTAATTTTGATATCAAACCCGTCTCCTCAGTTGCCGCACAAAATTGCTTGTCCAAAATGCCGACAGCGTCTGTGAGCATGTTGTTTCATCTCCTTGCGTGTCTAGTCGCAATGCTGCTTGTCATACAGGCACAGGAAACAAGAAGAAACCAAAGTGAGCAAATGTCTAGAGGCTACCGTACCCCGCCCCGGGTGCATTGCCCCCACTCAACCCTTTACCTGTGTTATGTACGTAACGTATACATACCTACCATGTTTTCTGTTGTATACGCATATTATGCATGTGCTGCCTATTCCAGGACGACTAAAGTCGGAATTAAGGTCTCAATGCCCTGTTTCGGAGCCAACTTTGAGGCTTCCTCGTAGCCGTTGTGTGCAAGATAAAAGTGATCACCTATCATGTAAATATAGAACAACCCTTCCTCTACACGTACACCAAACGGCAGCGCCAAAGCTCTTGTATTCGGCGCAGTACGACACGCCGAAGAACGCCCCAAAAACCATGCGATTTGGGTGTTCCGAAGGAACCACTGGGTATTTTTCAACACGCGGCACACCATTCAACGCGTCTTGACGAGAGGAATCGATCGGTACCTGCGGCGCCTCTCTACGTTGCCTCTACGCAAAGTTATCCAAGAAAAACGTGTTTGAAAAAGTTATCGCTTCAATCAAGAATAGCGCCACGGAGAAGCCGTTTCAAGAGGCGCTCTATGGCGCGTCAAAGAGATCGTGTAACAAGCTTTCGATAGATATCTTGATCTCCTCTCAACTCGCTTTCGTTGGCCCAGGAGAGCCTGGACCGAATTTATCCAGAAGTCCATGCATAGACAGTTGTCCCTGCATAGTACGAAGACGAGCGCAGAGAGCGCGACTGGAGCGGAAACAGCGAACGGAAAACAAGCAGATGGATGATCGTATGGTGTCAGGAAGTGAAAACAGCTGGAATTAGATATCACCAGATACTTCACTAGTAGTACAGGAGTCCACGCTCAGAAAAACAGGGCATTGAGACCTTAATTGGGAAGCGACATAGTGCCGGTCAATTGCGGCCGTGGGTCGGATTCGGATGTGTACAGAACGCGCTTTGGTAGCGCTTCTAGCCTTCTACCCGATGTTGGATGTGGATGACAGTGGCGAAGTGGTGGTTCATTGGTTCGCGCCTCTGAGCAACGCGCGAGCTTATCTGGGCTCTGGCCCGGTGGAGGAAAAGCGCAGAGCTCCTGAACTGTTCGGCAAGCAGCGGGTGTCCGAGTTGTTCGGCAAAAGGCGGGAGCTGTTCAGCAAGCGCAGAATCCGTCCCGAGCTATTCGGCAAACGAAGAATGAAGCCGGCATTATTCGGCCGCTAAGGTGGATAAAGAACAATAAGATATCGAGGGGTACTGCAGTTGGCTGCTATCCATGCGCTCGCACTGAAATTTTGCAATCCTGCAGCTATTTTCCAGTTGCCACTATGTTTTGTTGAAGCGTGAAAATTCACATGAGCTCATTATAGCAATGGGCCCCCTCCCATGGCAGTAAATGGACAGTAAACAGTAAAGTATTGCTTGACGCTTGACGGTAACGGCACAGCCAAAGCTATTTTCGGCACAGCAATGTCATTGCAATGACGGCATTTCGTAATTATGTACCTGGTTGGGTTGGTTTGGTTGGCCTTGGCTTTGTTGTAAAACTACTGTATATTCATGCAGTGTTTGTCAAGCCAGAAAACTGGACAGTGGACTGTCCCAATAAGCCCCCAAAGCACAGTTCTGGGGCACAGCACAGCACGGCGGCAGTCTTCCATCATTACTCCACCAATGCCATTCGCAACTTGCGCTGGCGTGAGAGCGTTGTGTGCTTTGTGCACAAAGTTTATTTCCGTTTGCGACGATACGACCCGAACGACCTATAAAAAGCAAATCGATACCAAAACTTGATGGGCAACTTTTGCACTCCTTTGCTTGTGTTTGTGTTTGCGTTTTATTGAATGGAACTCGTCTTCGACTTTCCCCTTTGGTTTCGCAAGTCGAAAAGAAAGAAGAAGACGAAGAAGACAAAGACAACGAGGTGGGAAGAGGAAGAGGGGAATTTGGTGGGGGAGGATCTTCTCCTTCGTCGTTTCTCTTATTCCGCGGAGGAACAGGAGCAAGTTGTCCAGAGGAATAACTTCTCCATACACTTGCGCTCGAGGAGGCGACAACAAGAGGAGCAGTGGTGGCTGTCAAGCATCTACTTTGGCGGACGCAAATTGGACGTTATGTCAGGCACTCTCTGCTTGGAAGTGGAGCGCTATTTGGAGCAAGCCTACCATCTGCGTAGCATCTACGAAGAGACCAACGCTTGCCTAAACGAAGTGGACTATGAACATCATTTTGACAAACGTATATGGGTATGTATGTATACAGCAGTTAGAATATGTGAGTACATACGTATGTGCGTATTGTATTAGTACATGTACAGTACGCATGTATGTAGTCCCTACGTATCTACATACGTGTACGTATGTCCGATTACCGTATTTTTATCACTGCATTCCTCCATACAGGTTCGTTGTATGCGTATTCCCCTAAATACACCTTCGGTCATTGCTCGGTGTGCAAGCAGTGTCAATATCGTTATATGAATTGTATCAGACGTATCGTTACGAATTGTAGAATTGTATCAGACGAACTCTTGGTCGGCGGACGAAGATGCTCGTTTTTCTGCCATGGTCTCTGCTCAGCCTCTTTTTCTCGTACTCGGCGCTTCTCCCCACGCGAAAGCGGCTGTCGTTAACGAGCTCCTCGCCTGCGCCGTCTTGCCTACTGTCGCCGCAGAAGGTATGAGACTAGACGACATCAGACAGGACAACTTACCCCTAACGAGCATAGCATACTGATCTTTCGTAATGAAACATAAGAACCGATGAATACGGACCGACTAGAACTCCCATCTGCTAAGCAGTTGTCCCGTCTGATGTCGTCTACTGATGGTACTCGCGTACGTACAGTAGGATAGTGCGGGGCAATCCGGGCAAGCGGGGGGGGGGGGGGGTAATTCGGGTCACTCAAACCACCGTTCTACATTCAGAAGGGAGGGGGAGAGGGGCACATCCGGTAAAGATACAGCCATTAAAGATGAAAGAAAAACACAAGGATCACGTTGACAGGTTCAGGGTTCTACAGGGTGTCTCATAATAAACCGAACACTTTTCCGCGCGTGTAACGCAGGAACCACGGGTTAGATTTTCATGCGGTTTTTTGTATTCTGTAGCCAAGGCTTCAACTTAGATGTGTACAAAATTTTAGCTTCCTAGGCCCAGTAAAAGCTGCTCAAACACCTTCTTTCTCCGGCGGTCAAAAACGAGGGTTTTTTCGAGCTGGTAGTGCCGATTTAGGGGCAATTCTGTGCATGGTCCAAAATAAAATTAGTTTCATAATGAAGAAAGATGTCCCAAAATGCGAGGAAATGTGTATCTCATGCATTATCCCCAGTGCCAGCATAGCAAGCGCATGAAACAGGGTATCTTGAAACACTAAGACCGCTATTTTCCCCATAGTAAAGAAAAAGGTCGATTTTGAGCTTCGAGATTTAACCCGTCGTAATTTCCGAGGTATGTGGACCACACAGCTGAAATTTTGTACACATCTAAGTTGAAGCCTTGGCTACTAAATACAAAAAACCGCATGAAAATCCAACGTCTGGTTCCAGAGTTACATGCACGGGAAAGTGTTCGGTTTATTTTGAGACACTCTGTATTCCCTGGCACATCTGGCAAATTTTCCTTCTCGATTCTGAGACCTTGATCACTTTCAGTATTTTCTTCCTTGCCAGCTGAAACTGGTTAGCTCGGAGTGGCCGAAATTACCCCTCACTATGCCTTCTATGTCAGACGCCGTTGTATTTACGTACATACCGTATTTTTGGGTGTATATCCCCCTGAGTATATCCCCCCCAGTGTACATATAACCCCCCATTGGCAAAACATAAATTTTGTCCTATGTATATCCCCCCTGGTGTATAACCCCCCATGTAAGGGAAGGTGCCTAACCTCCCTCTGTCAGCGGGTCAGTATCTAGGTACAGCTACTCCTACACCATGCTACCATGCCTATAAGCTAGCTGAGCATGTCTTATACTAGAATAACCCTGTTTTGACCGCGATTATGCCCTAAAACACGTACTTTTGACCTCAAAAACATGCCTCTCTCTACACACCTCTCAAAAACATAAATTTTGTCCCATGTAGTATATCCCCCATTGTATATCCCCCCCCCCCCCCCCCAGTGTATAACCCCCCATCAGACCTCTCGATTTTTGTATAGCCCCGGGGCTATACACCCAAAAATACGGTACATGCATACACCATACATATCACCACTTTTCATGTGACTACTACAGTATGTGCTATTGTTTTGCGTCGTTGTAGACGCGGCGGAGAAGCGTTCTGCTCCCGGCGGCTCTGCTGCCTCCTCCTCTTCGCCGCAAGCCACGGAGTACTGGCGCACTGTGGTGATACGCTACGGACCCAGCAGTCAGTATCGACTCATCTCCAGCAATGACAGTAGCAGCGTCAAAATACAAGAGTCCGACCTGCTCACTCTCTCGCCTTCCATGAGCAACTTGAACAGGTAGGGTACTGTGGGGTAAACCCGGACACGGGGATAAACCCGGACACCTAGTATATCTCAGCAACCATACGACCGATGGAGACAAGTATTCTACCAATCGATTCCTTGAACTATCCTCTTACAAATCAGCTACCATGTTCATCATTTGCTGAAGCGGCAAGTTCAGAAAAGCTTAGGTGTCCAGGTTTACCCAGTGTCCGGGTTTACCCCACACTACCCAAACTCTGAAGGATTCATTTTATTATTATTTATTCCCTCGCCTTCTCTCCATGCCTTTTTCTTCCTTTGCGCCTCATTGGTGCATCAGCTGAGGCGAGCATATGTATTTTGTTTGCGAAGGTACGCATGTACATATACATAGTGTGGAATACATGAAGCCGTGCTTGCTGTGAAGCAGTACGTGCTGTTGTTTGTTTGTTTGGTCGCTTGTGCGACAGACTGGGCAGGCTTTCGCGCTAGTTTTTTCATCGTCTGTACGTAAGCGATAAGACTGACGCACACACAGTTTACCTGTTTGTACCTGTACGTAACATAGTAGTTTACTATATCTCTTCTCTCATGTGTAAGCCAGCCGGCATTCTCTAGCCCCATTTTTTGTTTGTATTATTGGCTATCAAATCAGGTGTAAGGGCGAGGACGCTTGTTGCAAGCCCAGATAGGGCGGGTCGGTGTCTAAGTGCACCATAAAATTGACGGCCAAAAGCTGAGGGGAACGCCAAAGGGTCTACACTGTATGCCACATGCGTTGCGTTGCGTAGAATTTCTGTAGGCGAAAGAAAATGTCGTTATACCTGGCGCAAGTTAGGTAGCAAAGCTAAGCTTTACACAGATATACACAGAAAACGGTGACACAGATGATTATTGCAGTGTCCGGCGCAGGGATGCATAATTATTTAGACTACGCGTCTATTTTACAGTATGCAATGTGTTACGTACGGTTAGGTGTATATAATGGGCTGAGCCTCAGCCCATGTACACCTAGTACGGTGCATTTGACGTGGTGTACAGTAGAGTATGTTTGTTGTTGCAGCGCCGTTCCGGCCTCCGCCGTTCGCTCTACTTCTTCGCATTCCTCCAGTTCCTCAGGAGCCACAAAGTTCAAAACTTCTTCCTCCGTCTCCATAGAGGAAGAAGACGAAGATGAGGAGGAGGTGGAGGTGGAAGAGGAACACCTCGAGCTCACCATCGCACATCCCCTCTTGAAAGTATAGGCTAGGTACCTATATGTGTATCGTCGTGTACGGAACGCATACCGTATTTACCCATGCATAGCCCCATGGGGCTATGCAAAAATTGAGAGGTCCTATATGGGGCTATGCATAGGGGGGCTATGCATAGGGGGGGAGGGCTATGCATGGGACATTTTTATGTTTTTGAGAGGTGCACAGAGGCATATTTTTTAGGTCAAAAGCACATGTTTTAGGGCATAATTGAGGTCAAAACAGGGTTATTCTAGTACAATACACCCCCAAGCAGGCTTGTAGGCATATTAGCTTGGTGTGGGAGTGGCTATGGGTAGCTTATGACCAGCTTAGGGAGGTAGGTTCAGGTACTGTACAGACCATCTCGGGCTATGCATAGGGGGGGGGGGGGGGGGCCTATGCATAGGGCATTTTTTATGTTTTGCCAATATGGGGAGTATGCATAGGGGGGGGGCTATGCATGGGGGGGGGCTATGCATGGGTAAATACGGTACGTCCGTTCGTTCTTACTGACCGACCAGGATCACTTCTAGAGTGAGGACGCTGAGTGGACTGAACGTGTTTACAGTCTGGCCAGAGAGTGTTCGAGTCGCCCTGCGTAGTTTGCATGTACCCCTCTGCTAAATAGGAGTACACGAAGCACGGATAGAAATCCGCATTTTTGAATCTATTTTACGCACCGCGCCTTGAATGCCATATCGAACTCTTACTGGCCAAACTATAGATTGAGGACAGGTTCTGAACTACCGTATTTACCGGTAGATAACCCCCCCTCAATGCATAACCCCCCCCCCCAATGCATACCCCCATATTGGCAAAACATAAAAAATGCCCAATGCATAACCCCCCCCCCCTATGCATACCCCCATATGTACTGTACAGTACCTGAACCTACCTATGTAAGCTGGTCATATAGTACCCATAGCCACTCCCACACCAAGCTAAGATGCCTATAGGCCTGCTTGGGGGTGTATTGTACTAGAATAACCGTGTTTTGACCTCAATTATGCCCTAAAACACGTGCTTTTGACCTAAAAAATATGCCTCTGCGCACCTCTCAAAAACATAAAAAATGCCCCATGCATAACCCCCCCCCAATGCATAACCCCCCCCTATGCATACCCCCATATGGGACCTCTCAATTTTTGCATACCCCCATGGGGCTATGCACCGGTAAATACGGTATCGATTTTTACCCTTCCCACTCGCATTCTAAGCACATGGATGGTAGTTGTGCATGGGTGGTGTGTGTGTAGGACGGTACGGAAGTGGTGATGCCTTGTTGGCGCCGCGGTGAGCAGGCGGAAGGCCAACTGGGGAGAGTGTTAAGGCAGTGGCGCAGTCCCACCAGCTTGCCCCTGCTCGTCTACGTAATCACTACGCAGAATTTGACAGAACTGGTAAGTAATCGCGACCTGAAGCTGTAATTCTAACCATACAATCTATCTGGCGAGAGTTATTATCTTTGCGTTTTTACCTGACCCGAAAAATAGAAAGAAATGCAGTCTCGAATTTTTATCCGCTTTTCCTGTGTTCCTATTCCTTTTTGTGGCAGTTCATGTGTAGGCTACGTAATACGGGCAATGCGACTGTCAATGGGAGAGGTTACAAATAACTTTCGCGTACATGTAGTAGCGCTTTTTGTTGTTTTGTTCCCTTTGTTTTTTATGCAAATTTTTTAGCTATGAAGATAAGTAATAAATACCGCCTCCCCGCCTGTCCTCACTTTCTGGACACTCGTAGGAAGGGACGAAATCGAGGGCAGGCAGTATTTATTTTTTTACAAAAAGCGCTACTACATGTACGCGAAAGTTATTTGTAACCTCCCCCATTTCTGCAATTGCCTGAAGGTTATGTTTTTGTGCTGCACATAGGATCGGTGCGATTTGGTGACACTGCGTCAGTGTTTCCCCGAGGAGCCGGTGTTCTTCATCAAATCGCGGCCCTACGTGCGCTCGGATCTGCCGGAGTCGGACCGTCCCATGCCGCCGCCGGCCGCCGTCTCCTCCGCTTCGTCGCTTTTCCTCGGCGGATCCAGCAGTATGGATGAGAACAGCGGCTCCTGGCGCGACCTCACCGCCATCCGACCGCCTCTCCCTTCGCACAACAGACAGCAACGCCATCCGTCCGGTGGATCCTCCACTTCTGAGCAAAGTAAAGAGAGTTTAGTGCAGGTATGAGGTAATGGAACAACCGAGAACGCGTTGCTCATAAGACGGAAGGAGGGAGAAGAATGAACACCTCACTCGCGTCGTTTTACTGTAGTAGACGGCATTAGACACCTATATTCAGATGTATGTAGGGCTGAGCAACTACACATACATATCGATAGCTCTGTTGGTCATCGAGTACAAAACGGTAACACCGAGGGGGAGGATTCAGAAAGCTGACCAAAAAAAACGCCAGGTTTCGTACGTATGTACGTACGTACTGTATGTCCTTCCCGAGCTAGCCGGTGGACCTTACGAAATGTAACACTGGCATATGTGCACATACATTGTACATGTATTGTCTTTTGTGAAGGTGTAGGAGGCGGAGGACGGCGAGGTCGGACTTCCACGGGCGCTATGGGCATCTACCATCATCAGCATCATCACACGTCCGCGCGTCCGCAGTTCGTCACTTGCTTCAGCGCTCCCAGCTCGGAGGACAGCGAATCCGGCACCGAGGGAACCACCACTAGTCCCCTGGTGTCCCCGCCTACTGCTGCACCTGCGCTGGTTGGTAGAAAGGGAAGCTTCATAAAGTGCGTCACGCAGAAATAGGGGGGAGGGGGGTTGCGGCGAATGTGACGTTAGCGTGACGATATGTCACTCTATATACATAAGCATACTGGGGGGGGGGGGGGTGACGGCCAAAAAAAAGCGTGACGGAGGGGAAGGGGGGGGGGGGGGGGTGGCGACGGATGAATTTCTGCGTGACGCACTTTATGAAGCTCCCCCAACAGAACTGGCGCCCTGTAGCGCTCCGTGATGCCGCGTTCAGATAACCGGCGTTTGCGCCAGCCGTACGCCCGAACAGCGCTCAACCGCACCGCAACGGCGTGGACAGCGGTGAACCTTTTCGGGCGTCTGCCACTTATCTAAGCGCGGCGTGAAAACCATGTGATGTTATGTGTATGACTTTTGTTTTCTATATCTGTTGCATGTGTAGAATCTGGGGAGTCTTCGTCAGGAGCTGGTGTGTCTGGGCTTTCTGAATCCGGTGCTGGATTTGCGGGTGCGCGCCATGCGTCGTCTGCCTCCGCGCGCATTCTCTTCCTCCTCGGCAGCCAATCAGCAGACTGCGCAGCAACTGCACATGATGCAGCAGACTGGCGGCAAGGCGGCTGAGCAACAGCTGGTCACCGAGTTGAGCGATCTGATAGAATCCGCCCAGGATTTCCCCCGGCTCATCTGGTTCGTTCAGCGGGTACGCTACAGTAAGCGAGTGGGGTGCTGTGGGGTAAACCCGGTCACCCAGGTTCCTTCGAACTTGCTGTTACAGCGAATGATGAAGCAAATAGCTCATTTGAAAGAGGAAAGTTCAAGGATCGAGTGACATAATTTTTGTCTAAATTGGTCCAGTGATTGCTGAGATATGCACAGCCCTGAAAGTTAGGTGGCCAGATTTTCACATGACCGGGTTTACCACACAGTACCTATCTCTGTGACTGGCATGACTTGCAGAAGAAGGCAGAGTTGGTTCACCTTTTGACGCTCTGTGGAAGTAGCAGGGGAAAATGTATTTATCTTGCGCAACGCGCCAACAGGCTTAACCGACTGTGCAATGAATGTCGCGTGATTGTATAATATGTATTTGTAATGTGTCTATGATAGTGTGAGGAAATTCAGGCCACCCTTATTCTTCGTTGCGTTGTCAGTTTCCTTATTGTACTCGCTAAAAGGGGAGAAATAGAAGTGGTCCAACTATCCCGCGCTATCCTTGGTTAACCCCCTCCGTAATCTCAGATGGCCGCCTGGCCGCACACACCCCTTGCGGCCACGCTGCGGCCGTGGCAGCCCATTGCCGTGGGGTGGCTACGGCCAGAAAACAGTTGGCCATAGCCGTAGCTGGGGTGGCCGCAAGGGGTGTATGCGGCCAGGCGGCCATCTGAGATTATGGAGGGGGTTAAGATTTGTGTGTGTAAATGTGGGCGTGTGCTTTCTGCAGGTGCTGCGTTCGCGGATCGTGCAGCTGGCGTCCGCCTGCAACCGATGGCATTGCAGTCTGTTGAATCTGTTCATCCTGACTGCCTTCGATATGACGCGCGATCAGCTGATCACACCCAAACGCCTGAGCTACGCGAAGGAGAAGGAGAGTGAGCTGTACGCGGAGTTGATGGTGGCCACCCAGCAGAAGCAGGAGGAGCTGCATCACACCTTTCAACAGGTCCTGCACGATCTACGCGAAGAGATCATCAACGACACCACCGACGCCTTCCTAGAACGTAAAAGCATACGTAATAATGCACACAGCAGTTGGAGTTGTATTCACCATATGCAATAAGAGCCAGTGCTTGGTCGCGAGGCGAACCCTCTGAACTAACCTTGATTTTCAGTGCAACTTTTGATCGGTAATCGACGCGAAGGTCGGCGCTGAAAGAAACAAACGAGCAAGAAAGACGACGGCGCCGACATTCGCGTCAACTGCCGATCAAAAGTTGCACTGAAAATCCCAAGTTAATTCAGAGGGGTCGCCTCGCGACCAAGCACTGGCTCTTATTGCATATGGTGGATATGTACGTTGTATGACTGCAAGTCGGCCAGGCTGGTTGTTGGGCGCATTCGGTATATCGTGTGGGGGGGGGGGGGGGGTGGTTTGGTTTTGCTGCTTCTCCAAAAACTGACGCGGTTATGAAGGGACGTAACGTAGAAAAAAGTTCGTATATGAGCTGTCAGTCTCGTGTATGTACAGTACTGTACTTGTTCGTACAGTACACGCATTACAGTACAATTCGAGTACATGCGCGTTCAGTACATGCGGTGGCGAATTGACGGATGGCGTGATAATACGGGCGCTGACCTGCTTTCTATTTTCGCGTGGACTGTGGCTGAACTAGTCTTCTCTGAACTACATGTACATGCTTTCTGTTGAAGCTAAAAATAGCGGTGGCTACCGTGGGGGTGTCCTGCAATTCAGATCGTGCCAGCCACCCACAAACACCCGCCCGCACAGTTGCGGCTTTGAAATTGGAAGCACAACAGCACGTTTTTGTGCATTCTAGCTTGTAAGCCAATTTGTGCTGTTGTTATGTACCTACCGCTACAGTGTGGACCGTGCCCATATGTGCAGGAAGGCTTACATTCCCTACCTAGCATATGAATACGCACCTGTATAGTAGCCTCAAGTTTATGGAAGACGGAGGAGAGGCGTTTATTTTCTCTGGTCACTTTTTGGGTTAGCGTTTCCACTTATCTTGTCATCGCCCTTCTTGGCTGTTTGTTGTGCGCTCCTTGAGGGCAATTAGCGAAGGCTGCCCAACCCAGCAAGCCTGTCTTCTTTCTGCGGCACGCAAGTTGTTCCTTCCATTGGTCTCTCCTTTGGCCAGCGAGCAGCGCTCGTCGCTCCGCTCAACGGCCTCTTCCTCCCTCCCTCCCTTCCTCCCTGTCCACAACTGATGTATTTCCTAACCCGCTCAAAAACTCCATTACCAAACGCATTATCGATCCGTTTTCCGTCTTCCAAAAAGTTGCAGCTACTCTACTGACTGTTGTTTTAACCACATAGAAAGTAGGCTAGTGGGTTCGTTGGGTGGTGAGAGTTGCATACGCAGGAAAATTTGTTCATCGGAGGGGGCAAGCGTGAACTTTTGCATTGATTATGCATCGTGTACGGGCAAAATAGGTGATTAGCGATCAATTGACTTATGCGCTAATAGGCTGTTCGACTGGTAGGTCTGACGACAGCGTAAATGACAACAATGGTGAAATAATCTTTCCATTTGGTTCTGCACAAATAGATAAGTGCGAACTAACCGTCGTACTTTACTGATACTTACTGTGCCTTTCTGTACGGTGCAAGAGCAGGTTCAGTACACAGGGCATGAGCTAATAATAGTGCCATAAACTGAACGCCGGAGGCGCTCCAGGTTCTCGCGTGCGAGAAAAAAGACAACTTTTCCCGTTTCCCCTCGCGCATTACGTATGTAGCACATTGTAAAAGAAATAATTTGCATCATGAAAATTATTTTTCTGCGGGCCTATTGACTGACAAATGGCGATATTGGACAGGGTTTTTGCAGGAGTCTGAGCGGTAGAAAAACTCAGTGGGTGTTCTATTGTCGGCATTTTTGTCGGTGCAGTAGTCATGCAAAAGTGAGAAAGGTGCGACCTTGGCTGACAGCCGAGTCATATGACTGCGGCGATGTTCTTGCAGCTCAGTTCGACGACAGCGGGGAATTTGGGTCTGGGGAGGATGTCGCATTCTGTCTGGGGGCAGTCAGATTATTGTAGTATGCGTTGCTCATGCAAAACGCGTTTGGTATGCACGGTACAAAAGCAGGCAGTAAGACGAAATCCAGCTACAGTACATGCATGCATGGTTCGTACGTACCGTACGTCAAAGGTTTTGTAGGTGAGATAGTGGAAGAAAGCTATGGTGAAGATTGTAAGGAGAGGAGACAAGGCAAGGCAAATACTGCAGCATGGTCGAGTTTTACCACCGCGGCGTGCTTGTATTTTGTTTCAGAGTGCGAACAGGGCGACATGAGCGGAAGCCGCTATTCTCGAAGCAAAGCCGCGCATCACATCCAGCAGTACGTGCTCACACGAGCCAACACCGCACTGCAGGAGCGACTCACCTCTTCCATGCGCTGTCTCCAGCAGACTTTCGTCGGTAAGCCGCAGCAGCCTGCTATAGTTTGGCCAGTAAGAGTTTGCAATGACATTCAAGGCGCGTTGCGTAAAATAGGTTCACAAATGCGGATTTCTGTCCCTGCTTCATGTACTCCTATTTAGCAGAAGTACATGCGAGCTACGCAGTACGCCTTGAATCCCAGCCAACTCTTTTTGGCCAGACTATAGCTTCGTCTTCTGTCAGCTTGTCTGTCTGAGTGAGTATGTTACGCTGAGAATATGTATGGTAGTACCTGTAGAGAGCATATACAGTAAGAGTATGATTACTGTACAGTAGTGACGATATCAACCGGGGCCATATTATTTCTTGTACCGAGCTCGTCGCTTTTGTGCGTTGAAGCACTGGCCTATCTGATCTGATGTCGCCTTACTGTACGTATTACTGATCTAGGTATCTACGTACCTGTACACAGACGGCGGACACGTATTATTTCATGTCCGTATTGCAACAACAATGCAAGATGTTGACTGCATTGAACACAGGTACACTGTCACGATGCCTGGAGTCCCTGGAGACACTGGAGCTGGCGGCTGCAGCAGATGAAAGCCCCTCCGTCTCTCCTCGCAGCAACCCCTCCGTCTCTTCTCGCAGCAACAGCAAAGAAAAGGAGACTGGTGCCACCGTGTCTGCCAGCAAAGCTCTGCAACAGGTACATAGAAGTGAGTTCAACTTACTGTATAGCGCTGAGCATCGCAAAGGCGGGCGATTGTTGAGCTCTGAGGCTTCGTCCTCGGGATGGGTTATAATACTTAGTTCGTCAGCTACAAGGGTAACTTCTTATATCTTACAGGGTACTGTGGGGTAAATCCGACCACCTCAGCTCCTTATGATGATCGAAATAGTAGCTCGTTTGAAAGAGGAGAGTTCATTGAATCGATTGGTAAAGCATTTGTCTCCATCAGTTCATTGGTTGCTGAGATATGCTGCCATGAAGCTTAGGTGACCGGATTTTCTTGTGGCCGTGTTTACCCCATAGTAAGTACCCTTTACATTCTGTACGTATAATAGACCGGAAGCTGGGACAATAAAAATGTGGAAGGTGCCTTTTTTCTGTTTTGCAGTTGTTGAACGCGGCGTACAGCGTGGAAGTGTCGCTACCGTTGGGCGGCTCTCTACTGCAGCTGATTCTACAGAAGATGAAACAAGTGAGCAGACAGTGCGCGCTCAAGTGTTGTCACTGTCGTCTTCGTCGGCTTCTAGTCCATTCTTCATCTTCGGATGAGGAGGAAGCAGTCGACTCTGCTGCTGTTTGTGCCACTGATGAAACCACTACTACTACTGCACCTAACGCAGCTTTGCTAACGCCAGAAGCACCTACTGCTAGCCAACCACAGTGTAGGCATGCCAGGGTGAGTGCGCTAGGCTAGGCTACTAAAGCTTTGCTTGCGCTTTTCTATATGTCGCTTCTACTGACTACTAAAAAGGAATAAGAAATGCCGTATCGGTCGTATGTTAGCACGGTATGTACAGTAGGAACGTTCCTGCACTATGTGTATGCAATATGCGGAGATTGGTGGTTGGGTGGGGTGGATGGTAGGCATGGTTAGTTGGTGGATGAAAAGCTACAACTTGTGTTGCGCTCTTTGGTTGATGACATGTCTGTTCATGATTGACTATGATCTGGCCAGGAAGAGTCGCTGTGAAACTTAGCTCGTGCTGTGCAATTTACGTGTACTCTCTGTGTAAATTGATTGAAGACTACGTTGTAGAGCGCTTCTCTGGAAATGCACCATAGGAACCTTTTTTATGGTCCAGAAGCCGTTTTCCAAACATATTGAGACTTCCGCATTACGTTGCTGACCAGTTTAAAATTTAACCCCTCCTGTATGCTGAGATATGGCTGCTGGTAGGCCCAAATGCCCCCTTTGTGCCAGCCACTTTTTTCAAAAGTTCTTAACATCATTCTACTCCATTTTCTTCGCTGATTTCGGTTTGGGGCATGCCCCTCCGATATTTTGATGAATATGGCATGATATAGACCAAAAAGGGGTAATTTTGGCTAATTTGATCATTTTCGTCAATTTTGTTGGTGTATTCATCAAAATATCGAAGGGGCATGCCCAAAACCGAAATCAGCGAAAAAAAATGGAGCAGAATGATGTTAAGAACTTTTGAAAAAAGTGACTGGCACAAAGGGGGCATTTGGGCCTACCAGCAGCCATATCTCAGCATACAGGAGGGGTTAAATTTTAAACTGGTCAGCAACGTAATGCGGAAGTCTCAATATGTTTGGAAAACGGCTTCCGGACCATAAAAAAGGTGCTTATGGTGCATTTCCAGAGAAGCGCTCTACAACGCAGTCTTCAATCAATTTACACAGATAGTACTCCCGAAGGCTAGGGGTACGTGAACCACGGGCAGAAATCGCAGCACGGGCTGAGTCCACAGTGAAACCTGACTGGCCTAGACAGATTGCAATAATTTTTGCTGTTTGTTGAAGGTATTGCTCCGAGGTTCCAAATCGGCTATTGCCTCGTCTGACAGCGCGGGGGAATTGGATTGGCGTCGTCAGCTCGCTTCATCTACCCTCGAAAAACTGAGCGAAGTTAGTGCTGCAGTTCACTTTCGTTTTCACACTTCTGTGTATGTGTACGAATGCGGATACCCTTGCTGATGTGCGTGCAGCAGTGCATGAATAATAATTTTGTCAGAGAACCCTTCGATTCTTTGCTGCAGATAAAACTGGCGAAAACGCTGTGCTCTCAATTTCGCGAAAGGGTTAAGAGTTCCCACGAGGCCTTCCAGCAAGCCATTGACAAGTTGGATGGCGCTCATGCTGACAGGTACATAGCTATGGTGTACCAGGTGCACACAACTAAACACGCTGTAATTGTTACGTGGTGCATTGACATGTGGTATAGGTTGACGCACCATGTACGTTAGTACGCACGTGAGGTACACAATGGCACAATAGTACATAATGGTATTTGTGTAGGTTGGCTCGTACTGAGAAGCAATGTGAGCGTCTGCGAAAAGGGCACGCTCCGCGTTTGGCCAAGCTGGCTATGGAGAGCATGGCAATGAGGGATAGCTTACTCTTCGGTACGTACGTATACCCCTAAAAGCCGACATTCTTGGCAACACAATTGTTCAGCTGTTGTCGGTTTGTTGATTAACGGACAACAAACCGACAACACCCATATATAAACGTAACAACAAACCGACAACAGCTGAACAATTTGTTGCCAAAACTGTCGGCTTTTCGGGGTCTGTGTTTACTAGCGAGCACGACAGAACACACGCATTTTACTGTAAGGGAGATAAGCATCAACCGTGTGTGGAGTGGATTCGTTTCTGCAGGAATGCCTAAAATGGGTCCGGAGATAGGACGAGGTCAGTACGGCGTAGTGTACGCCTGCGAGAGATGGGGAGGCCACGGACCGTGCGCCGTCAAATCTGTCGTCCCACCGGACGACAAGCATTGGAACGACCTCGCGCTCGAGTTCTATTTTACGCGGTAAAGACGACGAACGCTATTGCCTATGCCTGGCAGCCTGTCCGCACTACTGCAGCTAGGACTGCAGCGAATGATAATGTACGGTATGTTGGTAGTAGCCTACTACCTCATAACGTACATTATCATTCGCTGCAGTCCTACTGTAGGCCTAGATGTATGTATGTACACATGGTACGGGTGTTTGCTACGTATTAGGCCATTCGCTATAGCAGTGCATAGTAATGCTTCATTCGGTATAGCAATGCAGAGTACTACTGCTCGGTAGTTTGGAGGCAACGCAGTAGGCCTGCGTACTGTTATAGGGTAAGCAGACGTCGGCCTGGGGTCAGTTGGGGGTATTACAGCACACCCCCTCACATAGCCCCACTCCCATATATTGAAAAAACTACATACCCCCCAAAGCTCACAGCCTTACTATGGAGATCCCCAAAAGTAGATACCCCACCCCAACTACCGTGCCGATGTCTGGGTAAGGCGAATGAATATGTGCTTATTGTTGGCGGTGCTTATCTAGGAGTCTTCCGGAGCACGAGCGGTTGGTGCGCTTGCACGGGGCGGTGATCGATCACAGCTACGGAGGCGGCAGCGGTCAGCCGGCCGTCCTCCTCATCATGGAGCGTATGAAGCGCGACCTGTACTGCGCCATCCGGGCCGGACTCAGCTGGCCCGCCCGACTGCGCCTCGCCCTCGACGTGGTGGACGGCATGCGCTTCCTACACGGACAGGGCCTCGTACATCGCGATATCAAACTCAAGAACGTCCTGGTAGGGAAAAGGCAGTGGCTACGCACGCAAATTACTGTTACGTACTGCGTACCTATGGCAATAGCGTCCGAGACCAGTAGTAGTGTACGTAAACTAGTTCCAGGTATGTAAGGCGAGTTTAGCCAAAAGTTCCCGGACCGGTCCCTGGTGGGGTTGCCTAAGTCCGCAGCTGTGTCCGAGGGTAACGGGTTCGATTCCCGTTCGGTCCTATTTCTCTCCCCCCTTTTCGGGGCCCGGCTATCGCCATACGGAACGCGGCACGTCACATTACTGTAGCTTCATGGTATGAAGGAATGAAATACGCACCTGATAAGATTTTGTAGGAGGAACGTTCCTGCCTTGAGGGTTATATAATCGGTCCAGCGAGCGAGAGTTGTCTCTTCTGGGCCTTTCCCCTGGCTGCGCAATTTACGCGTACTCCCACACAGAGTAGGAATAAGTGAAACGCAGAGGAAAATTCCATGAGTGAGTTTCTGGCAAAACATAAAAAATGCCCATTGCATAGCCCCACCCACCAAGCTAATATGCCTATAATCTATGGGATGAAAGTCGTGTGGTGATGCTTGTAGTTGGACGAGCACAATCGCGGTAAGATCACGGATCTGGGCTTCTGTAAGCCGGAGGCGATGATGTCGGGCAGTGTGGTGGGAACGCCGATCCATATGGCGCCCGAGCTCTTCTCCGGCGGCTACGACAGCAGCGTGGACGTCTACGCCTTCGGCGTCCTCTTCTGGTACATCTGCGCCGGGCACGTGCGGCTGCCTCAGGCCTTCGAACAGTGTCTCAGCAAGGATGAACTCTGGAAATCCGTCAAGAAAGGTGCGTAGCTGCATAGGCTCGCAACTGAACCTGTGCATGATGTCCCAGACTAGACTATAGTAGCATGGTGATACGCACTGTATTGGCCTATGTGTGCCAATTTCGGTGATTTCAGGTTTGAGGCCGGAACAGCTGTCTAATTTTAACCAGGAGTGTTGGAGCATAATGATCGATTGTTGGAATGGCGACAAGGATAAGCGACCGCATCTCGGGGACATTAGGCCAAGATTACAGGTATGCACTGTTTATACATACAATATGTGGCCTATACGCAACAATCCAACTGTCATTCCATTATTTCATACCATTTACATGTGCAAAGGAAAGGGGGAGCTCGATTGTGTCTTCTTATGTGTAGAGGCTTTTGGAGCAGCATTTGGCGGCGAATCCCGAATTTCAGACTTCTTTCAGCGGACGAAACGGGGGAAACAACGGGAGCAAAGGCGGAGGAGGCACAGGCGCGGATACCGGTGGTCGTCCCCTGATCAGCTTCCCAGATGATCGCACCCGACGACGTCACTTCAAACGATGATTTTTTCCTGGGGTAGGGTACTATGGGGTAAACCCGGCCATGGGAAATCCGGCCACCTAAGCTTCAGGGCTGCATATCTCAGCAACCAATGGACCGATTGAGATAAAGTATGAGATATCAATCGATTCCTTGAAACACTCTTCTTTCAGGATGAGCTATTTGGTTCATCCCTTCCTGAAACAGCAAGTTGAAAGGCGTGTGGGTGGCCGGGTTTACCAAAGTACCCTAAAGCGTTGAGCGCCAGCTTTTCTCAATCATGCCTTTTTGATGTGCAATTTTTTGCTCTTCGACTTGACCCCAGAGTAGCCTATAAGCATACGTGTATTTTTTGAAAGTTTCCTACATTTG
>JASAMW010001137.1:0-35336 GCA_030247985.1 Epsilonema sp. ZAB3_2
TACTCGTTGCAGCTGCGCAACTTCAAATCGATGCAGCTTCTTGGATGCAGAGCACCAACATCCGGGTGCCTATTCCCATGCCGGGCGGCTGGCGAATCACTGGACCCGTTCGCATTCTGCCACAAGGCCAACAAATTCCTGTGATGGTGTCCCTGAACCAGGATGGCCAAGTCGTCAGTAGAAATCAGCTGAGCAGTAGTGGGCCGCAGAGGACCAGGGCCATCTTGGACGCGCCAAAGCCCAGGAAACTGGACGATGGCACAACCGTCAGGGATTGCTGGGATTGGAGATCGGGCCAGCATCCAGATGGAGACACCTGGAAGGCATGGGGCAGATGGCTCCTGGCCTGTAGAAATGGCACCGTCAGGGTAAGTAAGTATAAGTACAGTAGGTAACAGTATTTTACACAAATTCATTTTACGTACACGTAAAAAGGCAAAAATCGTCGAGGCTGGCTCTCGATTTCCAAATTTTGAGGACCTTTAGCCGAGACGGAGAATTCAGCAGAATTCAACTCCTTACGGTGTAGACGTAAATAATGTACACAGTAGTAGTACAGCAGCCACATGTTGTGTACGTATTGTAGGTGTTGGCCTGCGTCACGAAAGGTGGACAAGAAATCAAGGTGGGTGAAACTCTGACCATCGATGGCTTTTGGTTTAAGTGTGAGAGAAAAGGAAAAGATGTTGTCTATTCCGAAGGTAATATAGGCTATACGTACTACATTCTAAAAATGCGACCGTGTCCGCAGCCCGCAGCGTACCAAAAATGTGTGTCGATGTCGAATAATCATGAATGAGGCAAAGCTTCAACAAAATACTTTCCAGAACCCAGCTGTATTGTGAACGGGAACAAGTTGCACATCGGGGAGACCTTCCAGAGCGGCAATTTCAAAATGAAATGCGAGGAATTTGGATACAGCATCGTTGGTAATAAATAAAAAAATAAATAAATAAATAAATAAATAAATAAATAAATAAATAAATAAATAAATAAATAAATAAATAAATAAATGTAGCATGGATAGGCCTATCTAGAACAAGAAGAGCCCGTGATTGATTAGATTGGGTTCTTCAACAAACCCCACAAATTGGTGCAAATATGAGCCAGTGATTAGCGCGCTACACACGTGGTGAGTAACTCACGGTGAATTCTCCATAAGTATGCGATGAAGCATAGGGAGACCGGTGAATTCACCGGTAGTTGAAACTCACCACGTGTGAACAGGTGAGAAAAATTTCACTCGTTGGGAGCAAGTGAGCATGTTCTATGTACGCAAAAAATGAAACTCGAAGTTCAAACTCACCGTGAATTCACCGTGAGTTTACTCACCACGTGTGTAGCCCACTAATTGATTGCCTCTTTTTTCGTATACGTTACGTTCTCCCTTCTTTCTGCCCTAAGCAAGCAGACATACGCATTTTGATACACACACTGTCTACTTTGTGAGATGAGTGAGTCCAAAATTCCAGGATGCTTCTTTTACGATGACGAAGGAAATCAGCAAGAGATCACATTGGGTCGCTCCGTAGATGAAGGCATATATCGGCATTCCTGTCTGGAAGAAGACGAAGGAAGGGTGAAGTACATCAAGAAACGTACGTATGTCGAAATTAATATTATGAAGAGCAAAACAACAAGTAACATAGCTGCGCAGCAAAAATGGGTCCAATCGGTTTTGACGTGTACCATTTTGTTCTTCATCTAGCAAACGGATGTCGATACAACAATACTGTGTACAAAGTTGGAGACACCTGGGTTGCCAGGCACAAGCAGTTCAAGTGTGAAGAGAATGGAGGGGTTACCATTGAAAGTAAGCACACTGTACTTACGTTGTAAGCTACATTACGTACATTGTACGCTTTGTCCCGCTCTTTCTGTCGTTGTGCAAAAATCAGCGTCATCAGCGGTGACAAATGATATGTGTCGCAGGAAATTTGTAGCTAGGGAAGGGAATGATTTTTCCATATATTTACAGATTGTGTGACTCAAGAGGGAACGAACATACCCATGGGTGAATCGCTCGTCGTGGGCAATATGGTGCACCAGTGCTACAGGCTCGGCTTCATTGTCTACTACAGAGGATACCAGTGCGGCACAGATATCGGAGTCAGCTGTGTGCCACAACCCATCCCAAAAGAGGTACTTCTGTATGTAACGGCGTGTTTGAAATAGTACGGCATAGTGGGGGTAACCAGTAAATTACCGGTACTTTTACTGGCTACTGGCAACAATTCTGCCGCCAGTAATTACTTTTACCTTACTTTTACTGGCAGCCATGCTAAACACTTTACTTTTACTTTACTGGCTACAGAAAATTTTTCACTGGTACTGGCAAATTTTGTGAAAAGTAAAAGGTAAAAAATTTCGACTAATATGCAAGCTAAACTGGCTGGAGGAACAAATTACACGTTTTTATTCAACTGAATGAAAGATAGAGCGAAAATGGATGAGTACATAATAGTACAGATTCCTGTAAGGTACTTTACTTGCTCACTGAGAAACCAAACAGGTGCTTCGGAAGACACGCCTTAGTTTTAGCTTGCTCTTGGCCTTCCAGACACCAATATTTTCAGAAAAGACTACTGTATCAAAAGGGGTGATAAAATTGTCGTGTTTACTTTTTACTTTACTGGTTACTGGCAAAGATTTACCTTTTACTGGCAATCCCACACTGACAGTACCAGTATTTACTTTTTACTTACTGGATATTCCCTATCCAAAAAGTAATTACTTTTTACTTACCGAAAATTTTCAAAGTGCCGGTTACCCCCACTAGTACGGCATGTAACTACTGTATGTAGTTATGTACTGTATGTACTAACGGGATGATGATTGATTTGGCTTTGTTGCGTCAATTGGTTCTTTTCTTAAGAAATCCGCACCAGTCCTGGACGCACCCGTCATTTTTCATGAGGGACCCACAATTCGAGTCACGCAAATCTTCACAAGCGATATTACCGCCGGAATATGTTGACGTGCCTTGCTCGACTCTCACACTTGTTGCATACATACCGTACTAACTGTAATGCACGTAGGGTATATATACATATGTACGTAATGTTAGTACTTGCTTCACTTTATGAACCGTATGTAATGTATTCCAAGTGCCAATACAAAGAATAATGATTACAAAGCACCACAAGAATACTAAATACGTAACGTAGGCTATAGTCTGGCCAGAGAGAGTTGGCTATGGGACTCAAGTCGTCCTGCGTAGTTTGCATGTACTTCTGCAAAATATGAGTACATGAAGCACGGACTTTGTGAATCGACTTTATGATCTGCATTTGTGAATCTATTTAACGCAACACGACTTGAATTCCATAGCGAACTCTTAGTGGCTAGACCATACAGGGTGATTTTTTTCTCCTTTACGATTTTGACTGCCAATTTCAACAGGTTATTCTGCACCAATTTCGCTCAAATTTTGCCCACATATTCCCGACTGTTTACCATTTACTTGATAAAAATTTCGAGTTGAAATGCTGTATTGGTAGTGAGAAGTACAGCAGAGAAAATGAGATCACAATTTTCAACATTCTTTCCATAATTTTTGACTACTGCGGCAATTCGTCCATCAAAATTTTGGTAAACGTGGCAAATGACAATACTGCTGTATTTTTTCGAATGGTAAACGACTTGGGATTGTCATTGTAGACCTTTTTCCTTCTCTAAACCCCCATAAAGAATTGGAGAGTCATCAAATCAGTGATTATGGCTCATCAGCTGAGGATGCAGCACTGATGAGGCGCGAGCAGCACTGATGAGGAATGAGACAATCTTCAAGCAATGCCACCAACCCTGTCAACGTTTTTTTGTCTGTTTAGGGCTTAGGTTCATCTTGCTGAAACTATGTTGCTCCTAGGAAAGAGCCGCTGGGCTCCAAAAAGAGTCTTTCACTCAATTAGCAGTAAAAAGTGGGTTGAAAAAGCTCAAAATTGCAATTTTGAAAGAAAGGGGATAATTCTCATTACCAATACAGCATTTCAACTCGAAATTTTTACCAAGTAAATGGTAAACGCTCGGGAATACGTGGGCAAGATTTGAGCGAAATCGGTGCAGGTTAACCTGTTGAAATTGGCAATCAAAATCGTAAAGGAGAAAAAAATCACCCTGTAGTATATGAAAGCAAACAACGGTCAACAAATAGAGCCGACCCAGGCCTAGAGTGTATCGTATCATCATCAATCCAATCCTAATCCATTCCTTCCTCCTTCCAAACTTGATCAAAGAAGGCGCTCAGCGCAGCTCCGGCCTTGAAGTACTCCGTGTCTTCCGCGTTGAACTTGCGACAGTTGGCCAGCATGCGTCGCATGTCTGCCTTGAACAGGCGCGGAGTCACGTAGTAGCCCTGACGCAGCCGCTCCCCGATGGTCTTGAGGTCGATGGGAAAGCGGATGTGGTCGTAGTACTCGGGGACCTCGCGCGGGTCCACCGGCTTCACAAAGGGCCAGGCCGACTCCTGGGCTTTCACCCGGTTCAGCACCAGCTTCAGCGCGGAATAGAGCCCGTCCGGGTCCCAGGTGGGCGCCGTCTGTTTGGGCGGCAAGTAACCGGCTTCCAGCACCTGCAAAATTGCACATCTTCATCCTAATAGGGCTTTCATGGCCAGCTGTCATGAACAACAGGGGAAATTGTGTGATTCACGTCATCCAGGTGTGTAGTCAAGTGGTAAAGGCGCTCGCCTGAAACGCGAGAGGTCCAGGGTTCGATTCCCTGCCTGGCACATCTGGCAAATTTTCATTCTAGACTTACAGTACCAGTCAAATTTAATGACACACCCTAATAAGTGCCCACTGTGACCTGAACGTGTGAAATAATGTACTATTCTGCATCCCCATATGTATCAAATGAAACATTTGTACCCCGGGTATGTGCTGGACGGGGAGTATGCTCTGGGCGTGGGGGAGGATGCCGGGGTAGACGGCGTGCGCCAGCTCCTCGCTGGGTCCGAGTTGGTTGAGCACAGCTGTGAGCAGCTCCTTCTGCTGCTTCACCAGCGCCGAGAACTGCGTGTACACCACCTTCGGGTGCAGCTCGCAGCCCATCAGCGTCGCGCCTTCGTAGTCCTACAATAAGCACACACACACACACGCACACACTTTGACACTTAAAGGGGAACTTTTTGCGGAAAATTCGGGGTAAGCCTGCATGCTTCATTAGATAGAGCATAAAAAGTGCTTCAAAACGCACCAAGTCCCATCCCTCTACGTTGCGTCGTTCTTGAGTTACAGGCAGAACACTGATCTGTGAACGGGAAATCGCACGCCAGAGCATGTAGCGCGATAACCATTATACAGATCAGAGTAATTTTTTTCCACCATGTGCTCCGTGTGGTGTTCTACCTTTTTGTTGTATAAAGTTTTGCTGTATCTTCACTGCCTGTGGCATGGGAAGCCAAAAACCGTGTGTCCTTGCGCAGTTTAGCACATAAAAAGCATGGATTCAAGTAGTCCACGGTAAAATTTTTTACATCAAAAATGGCGCTATGTTACATTTGATTTTCTCCTCATGCCCTTTTATCTGTACATTTCTCTTTTGACGACTGCGAAAAATTTTACCATGGACTATTTGAATCCATGCTTTTATGTGCTAAACTGCGCAATGACACACGGTTTTTGGCTTCCCATGCCACAGGCAGTGAGGATACAGCAAAACTTTATACAACAAAAGGGTAGAACACCACACGGAGCACATGGTGGAAAAAAATTACTCCGATCTGTGTAATGGTTATCGCGCTACATGCTCTGGCGTGCGATTTCCCATTCACAGATCAGTGTTCTGCCTGTAACTCAAGAACGACGCAACGTAGAGGGATGGGACTTGGTGCGTTTTGAAGCACTTTTTATGCTCTATCTAATGAAGCACGCAGGCTTACCCAGAATTTTCCGCAAAAAGTTCCCCTTTAACAGATGGGGCTGGTTCGCTCGCTTTTACTTTCACTATCCAGGCAACTCAAGTCGAACCCATTCACAGGAATCACAGTAAAACAAGGAATGTATACTATAATAGTATACATTCCTGGTCAAACGTAATCACCACGAGTATGCCTGGACCTTTGCCTGTACGTAGGTACGTACAGCTTACATGCTTGGACCATTGCTTGTACGTAGGTACGTACAGCTTACATGTACCTTATGTACTGGCTGGCTAGCTACTCTACCGTATTTACAAAAAATGAGAAGGTCCTATTTGGGGCTATGCAAGGGGCGACCATGCATGGGACATTTTTTATGTTTTTGAGAGGTGCGCGAGGCACATTTTTTAGGTCAAAAGCACGTGCTTTAGGGCATATAATTGAGGCCAAAACAGGGTTATTCTAGTACAACACACCCCCAAGCAGGCTTATAGGCATCTTAGCTTGGTGTGGGAATTATGGCTATGGGTAGCTTATGACCGACCAGCTTAAATAGGTAGCTTCAGGTACTCTACAGTACATATGAGGCTATGCATGGGGCTATGCACTGGTAAATACGGTACTTCTATTCTACTCGCGGTACCTACCTTTATGTATCCCTGGTAAGCGGACTTGGGTAGGTGATCGATGGACTGTGAGAATCCTTGTTTCTTGAAGTATCCTATGGCGTCTTCGTCTGCATACGTAAGAAAGTGGAAAATCCCTTGCTCAATGTGATA
This sequence comes from Epsilonema sp. ZAB3_2, assembly GCA_030247985.1. Taxonomy (NCBI): domain Eukaryota; kingdom Metazoa; phylum Nematoda; class Chromadorea; order Desmodorida; family Epsilonematidae; genus Epsilonema; species Epsilonema sp. ZAB3_2. The sequence goes on from JASAMW010001137.1 coordinate 6,640, forward strand.
ATCCTTCAGATGGTTCATCATGTGCGTACCATAGCCTTTCACCTGTCAAACAACAAAAGGTACCGACAATATCGAATCGCATCTAAATATATCGAAAAATATAGGTTTTGGGGCAACATCGATATTTTGTACTGTAAACCAGAAATCTTCGCACACTTTGTTCTAAGTATGCATCCTCGTTTCTATTCTATACAACTACGTCAGCCATTCTTCTCAATACAGGGTTACATATTCTTGCTATTACATCATACGCAAAGGTCTGTATGTGTACCTTTCAGTGCACGGACAATGGGTAACTAACGAATGATAACTTGTCCAGAGGCCAACCATACGTACGTACGTACGTACCTGTTGGTTAGCGGTAACAGCGCAGAATACAATTTCTGAGAATCCCTGGACAGGAAAAGCGCGAAACGTGATGCCTCCAATCACCTCATCATCCTTCACCGTCACCATGTTCTTGTGTTTCGGATCAAACACTGCAGAAATTTCCACAGACCCAATACACACTAACACGCTCTGCACCAAGGCGTCATTGTTGTCAACAAGGCGCCCATGGGGATTGTCGGTGTGATGTCATTATTTCGTCAATAAACCACGAAGAAACCGACAATCCCCATATATTTGCTGTCAACAAACCGATAACAGTTGGGCGACTTGTTGACAACAATGACGCCTTGGTGCGGTATGTGTTAAGCCGGGTTTAACACTTTTGTATGGGGAGGTGAATGGAACCCATCATCATGAAGAATGTACTGTACTGTACGTATTTCGCTATCTCTCTCTCACCCAATCTTGTGATGTATTCTTTGGGCATGCGAGGCAGCTGCATGCCGTAGACACTCTGCAGTTGGAGCAGCCAGAGCAGCTTCTTCTGATCTTGGCCCTTCTCCAACGTGTTATTGATGACGTGAAACTGGATGAGACCTCGCGATTCCTCGCATCTCGCTCCTTCATCACGGGACAAGTGCTCTACTCTTGTCGCCGGACTCTTCGGCGTAGACGCTGTGGAACTACTACTGAAACACAACACACACACACAGTCTACACAACCGAGCATGTACTGTACGTACCACCACACCTTCATACTTGCTCTCAAAAGCCAACACACATACATACATACATACATACGTAGTGTTCAAATCGATGGTCCGTCTTTACTTGTGCCTCGAAGAATTGCTCCAGGGACTCCCAGCGAGCCCACTGCCACAGCTTGCAATGGCTCTTTCCAGTAGTTCTTCACTCACATCTCCCTCCACAACTTCTTTGCTCACTCCTCCTCCAATTTTGCCCAGCTTTCCTCCCTTTGCCCTACTGCCCCTTCGGCCCCCTGCAGTTGGGGCTGGACTGGGACTGGATTCTGCATCTTCACTTTCCAAGCCGGAGCAGGCAGAAATCTCAATGGATAAGGGTACCAGTTTCGCTGTGGCTCCTGTCCTTCTGTCAACAGAACCAGTGATAGAGCAGGGTAACCTGGGGCTGGCTGGCCCCAACCACCCTGCGTGGCTGGCTACTAGTACTCCTCTCAAAAAATTATTTCAGTTCAATTTTTGTAGCGCCCCAGGGAGCTGTACAGTACGCACTGCACTGGCATATAAATAATCATAATCTCCAGGGCATAACCCAGGGCATTTCAATTTTAGCTCTGCAGACCTGTTTAGGGGCCAAAGTGCTGACATACACCCAGAATACAGTACTATTTCCCATAGTGAAGGGCAAATTTGGCAGATTTCCGTTCCGTGACAGTAATGCAAATTATTCATGCTGAATCGATGTACCCCACCAATTCCCGATTAATTCAGCAATAAAAAAGCTGCATCGGAAGGACATTCCAACCATGCCTCCATTTCCCGCCTAGGAAGCCAGTCGTGACAAGCCAGCTTGACTCATTTTCCCCAGGCTACCCTGCAGTAGAGCCGGCCAGCATTCTCATCTCTTGAGGCGGGGCGAAGCCTCTGGGGAATTTCATTTTCCCGGCCAAGGCGGCTTCCTGCAATTCTCTGGCCCGCGTCTCCAGTTCCTGCATCAACTCGGTCAAGAAAGCGACGATTTCTCGCGCAGAATTTCCCTCTTCCTGCTCAAACACTCTCGCTAATGGACCCCGTCGCGATTGCACCACACCTAATTTTAATGGTGAGAAAGCATGTGCAGTAAATGCTGCTGAACTGAGCGGCGCAAGGATAAGACCTTTAATGAAAAATTAAAGGGCGAATGCAGCAAAGATTTCCCCATCGTGAAGGCGAGGATAGATTTTTCAAATTTCCCATAATCCTTAGCGCAACTGGGTACATTGTAAACTGCACAGCATGCGAAAGGGACTACGAGTCAATTCTCGCTGGACCGAGGGACTATAGATTAGCAGCATTTACTGTGGCAGCTACACATTATATCGCGAAGAAGTCCATCGATTCGCCTTCTTTCCCTTCCAAACTTGCAGCCAAAGAGGGCAAGATTGTCTTTAAAAACTGGGCACCAAAAACCCGAGAGGGTTGATGCGGTTGCAGACTGAGACAGAAGCGGGGCGCTTGACAGTAGGTCGTCCAACGGGTGTAGGTGATCTTGTACTGTTTCAACGCCAGTTTCTGTTCGGCGGTAGAGAGGCTGAGCAGGCGTTGCGTGCTGTATTCGCCGGGCGAAGGAAGCGGAAAGACATCCAGACATTTGCTGATCAGGGCGGCTTCGGCGAAACAGCGCTCCAAACGCTCGCGCTCCGAGCTAAAAAGAAAACAGAAAAGTAGTGTTGTCAACCTTCGAAATTTACAGTGGCGGTAAAGTGAGGTAAATTTACCGGCAGTAGACAGACGGTAAAATTACCCCGCGAGACGGTAAATTTACCCCGCGGTAATTACCGTTCCATACAAATCAATAATTTTCGACGGTAATTGCCGCGGTAAATAAGTAAAAACGACGACGGTACAGTAAAAATCGTCTACCGTCAGCAAAGACGCAGAAAAGTACATGCTCCCTCGCTATGGACGAGTTGCGGTAACGCGAATGGGTTGGTTGATAGCGAACTCGCGGTATGTAGTGAAAGTTTGGATCGGTGCCTACGGGGTTGTCGACCTTGTTCGATCATCTGGGAGCGGAAAAGGAGCGCGTGAAAAAGAAGAACTGACAACAAATGACGTCGAACCCGCAAACACCGATCCAAACTTTCACGAAATACCGCGGGGTCGCTACCGACCAGCCCAATCGCGTTACCGCAACTCGTAAATAGTCTGGCCACTATGAGTTCGCTATGGAACTCAAGTCGTGTTGCGCAAAATATAGAATCACAAACGCGGATTTCTGTCCGCGCTTATGTGTACTCCGCACTACGCATTAGCAAAGAAATTGCAGTGTGTACACGATACACGTACATCTCAGTATCCAGGGAATAGTGAGCCTTTTGAAAAGCGAAGTAGGAAAGAATCTGAAGAATGGACGGGTTTTCGAAGGGAGGTGAACCCAAAGGCGAATAGATCACTGCATCAGTTTGCTGGGTTACGCACTTGCGCAGTGAACGAAACAGGAAATAATAGACCTGCAAAATAAGCACACAATACAGCTAGAGGTGACGTATGTATGTAATCGAACATGAGCGTGATCCTGCAAGCATGCGTACATGTAAACTCTTGCATACTCTCATGCAAACTTGAGGTAGTAGGTGCTGATAGAGTCCGATTCCGATGCATGGACCGCTTCAACACACGGACCTCTTCAAATTTAGTGTGGGTTTTTCGCGTGGTCCAACTATGCTACAGCAGTCCATAATTCTGACATCTTGCATTCGGTTGGACCTATTGAAAATCCCGTACTAAAATTGAAGAGGTCCATGCTTTGAAGCGGTCCATGCATTGGACTCTATTAGCGCCTACTACCCCGGACTGGAGTAACCTACTTACCTGTTTGATATCCTCGTCTTCCTCTGATTGTACCCTTTGATAAAGCTGTTCCACATCTGCCACAATCTCTAACAGACGATCGATTTCTGCTGAGCTCGCGCTGTGCAAACATTTCGTGTGACGTTCTGAAGAAGCCACAATACACCATACATACATTTATCAACGCAGTTCGGCACACAACTATGAACCAGTTGCGCTTTTACCGATAAATAAAAACGCACTGAAAAAAGTGTAACAGAGGAGTTAGCTCAGCGCAAATGGTCCATAAGGAATTCCACAAGTAAGGTACCGATGCTATGCGAGCAGCCTCTGCACAAGGCAGAGATATCCAGTTGATCCAGATTGTGATGTGCAGCAGTAGATTCAAGAGAGGATGCTTTCCAACCAGAGCAAGAACAATCAGCGCATAGACTGTAGGCTGCCAGCTTTTTCAGCTTCTTCTCCTTGGACCAACTGAGCACAGATCCACGCTCCGTCACGCTACCCACCGCCGCCATATCTGCCGCTCTTGGCTCTTCTAACCTTTGCTTTCTTTCTTTCTTTTACATTTTTGCTTCTTACCAAGGTGAACACTAAAAGTCGTCACATCGTCACGCGTCACGCGTCACAAAAGAGGCGTCACTACACTACAATTCGTCACAAATAAGGCGTCATCGCACTACAATTCGTCACAGCTTAGGCGTCACCGCACTACAATTCGTCACAGATTGGCGTCACGTCCACAAGTCACCGGATAATCCAGTGCTGGAAATACTCCAGGACGCATCACCAATAACGACAGTGAAGCTGTGAACAATTTCGTCAAACAGCACCAGGAATGGATTTCGCTTTCCCTGTAGGAATCAGTTTAGGTAGGCTACTGTAGCAGCATAATTATACGTAAACACTAAGCAGTATATGTACAGTACGTACGTACAGTACGTACGTACATACGTACGTACATATGTACTGTACTGTACATGTATCAAGCTTTGTCACAATAGTGTATTGACAGTTACGTGTTTTCAAATGCCCCCTCGCTCCACCTGCCTGTTTTGGTTTCTAAAATCTAAGGCCAATTCTGAACTGAAAACGCCCTGCTTTATTGCATTACATACATATGTATGTACATACACAGCTGCGCTTTGCCATGCTTTTCTTTTTCTTTTGCATATCAATGAGCAGCTTGGAGCCGCTGCCCGTCTTGCTCCTCCTTTGTTGCACAGTCTTGCTGTGTCTGTCGGATGTTTACTATGCTCGTTCTTTTCGCGTTGCAACTTTTTCAATGCATGCACGCTGAACGTAGGCAATGTAAAGATCGGTGTATAACCTGATACTATGTATTGCCCGAACCCATGAATAGCCCACCCAATTTGGTCTGTATTGCACTTTTGCACTTTTTCAATGCATGCATGCTGAACGTAGGCAATGTAAAGGTCAGTGTATAACCCAATACCATGTATTGCCCGAACTCGTGTATAGCCCGTCCAATTGGTCTATATTGCACTTTTGCACTTTTTCAAAGCATGCACACTGACCACCCAAATTGGCTGATCTTGTTTGTATTACCTTGCAGGGCTATACACCAACCTTTACAGTAGCATTACTCATTCTCGATGATTTGCGAATATTTCTTCAAATGTTCACGAAAAAGGCGGGCAATGCACACAATGCTTACCCAATGCACACAATAAAGGCGGGCAGTTAGCAATACGTACTGTACATGGAAATATGCTGTACATACAAAAACTTCGGACGGTAATATTTTCGGACATAACTTTTTGTCCGAATTGTCCAAAAATTTCCCCCGTCCGAAAATTTCCCCGTTTACAGTATCCATTACAAAGGTTTTTGAAAAAACCAATATAAAAAGGATCGAATATGAGTCAGGGATGCCCTCTTTCGTTTACACTGTGTGCTCCATTGTTCCCCTAAACCCCTATTATATATTTTTGCTGAGAGTAACGCCATTTGTAGGTGTTTCCAAGTTCTCAGCAACTGGATGGACTGGAGAAACGAGTGGTCGGCTCTGTATGTACTGTACATACTGATTATGGTTCTAAAGCCATTTTTGTGACCGCACCTGTCGGTCTTTTGCATGGTTGCTTGCTACTCATGGGCAGCCTCGAATAGTACATACTTTCAACAAGCATTGAGTCGCGAAGATGCTGTGACGTATTTTACTCTTGTGACGCCGTGTGACGAATGTCGCTGTGACGCCGACGCCGTGTGACGAATGACAATTGTGACGGTGACGATTGACGCCGTGACGAGTGACGCGTGACGACGTGACGAATGACGCCTGTGACGACTTTTAGTGTTCACCCTTACCAAGCAAGCAGTTATAATCCACGTTTGACCCATCGAAACAAATAGCAGAACGAAGTATTCGCGTCCCGAACAGAACGAAGACATCGCAATAAAAAACGAAGACGACGGACGATGCAATGCAACGCGACTGTTGCCAGATGAGAGCAGAACAATGAAACGAACAAGAATTGTGATTATTTCACGGAGAAATGCGTGGCATGAATAAAATTTTATTTATCCCTCTTCTGCTGCTTTTCTTGCATTCCAACCGTTTCAAGCGGATGTAGTCAAGATTTTCCGTCATTTCTGGCTTTTGCTTGCGTATCATTGTGAACGCCTCGTTGCCTTCTGCTCACATCTGGCAACTAGAGATGGGCCGAGACTGGATTGTTGCTGAAAACGAGACCGAGACCGAGACCGAGACTTAGAATTTTTTCCGAGACCGAGATCGAGACCGAGATTAGGGAATTTTGTCGAGACCGAGACCGAGATCGAGACCGAGACCGAGACTAAGTATTGGTAAAAAAAACTCATGGAATTTCGTTTGTATTTTTTCGGATGGTCGTTTTCTATGAAAATTTTGATGGCGAAACGCGAAAACAGTAGCGAATAGGTGCTTCACTTCTATTTTGTACATTACATGGTTAAAATCGCCCCGCAGGGAAAATTTTTTCATGATAGGCAGCTAACATCTCAGCAGAAATGCATGAAAATTGCTTGTGAAAGCACGATTTCAATCTAGTCTCGGTCTCGGCTAAAATAGGCCCTAAAAGTTGCGAGACCGAGACCGAGACCGAGATTTTGAAAATTCTAAAGTCGAGACCGAGACCGAGATCGTCAAAAATGACCGAGATTTCCGAGACCGAGACCGAGAGTCTCGGCCCATCTCTACTGGCAACAGTCGCGTTGCGTCGTCGTCTTTGTTTTTACAACGGTAAGTCGTCGTTCTATTCGAACGCGTTGTTCTGCTGATATTTTCGATGGGTCACACGTAAATACTGCGAGGGGCTGGCAAGAAGACCTAGACCGCACCAAGTAGTGCGTAGTGTAGAAGTCCTTGGCGGACATCGACAGACGCATTGAGGCCAACTTTAGAGATGTGCCAGGGCCCAGGAACAACTATGCTACAACAATCAGAGCTGTCCCGAGACCAAACCATGTTAGAGCTGTGCCAGGGCAACATTTCACAGAGCTATCAATACACACAAAGTTCGGCCCGAAAAACTAGGACGTGAGATTTTCATCGCATCACAGCACAAATTCGATGTGTATGCACGCACGCAATCCAATCACACGTTATTGCTTCTTGATCCGTTTCAGTTTTTGCTCAAAATATTCCTGCACGCTCTGTGCACTGGTCGTCGTGAGCAATTGTCGATTCTTTCTTGCAATACTCTCGCCTTCACTTTCCTGCAGGCCACCTTTATCTGATACAGTTGTTTCCATATCACTGGAAGATGATTCTGCTCTCTTTTCCCGTCGTTTGCTGCTTCCTTTCCTCTGGCGTCCAAAAATGCTAGCCACGTCCTCTGCATTTTTGCAGGACAAATCTTTGCCTCTGGTCAGCTTGTGATAACTAAAATTAAAGGGGAACTTTGCGCGGAAAATTCGGGGTAAAGGCTCCACACATCATTAGATAGAGCATAAAAAATGCTGCAAAACGCACCAAGTCCCATCCCTCTACGTTGCGTCATTCTTGAGTTACAGGCACAATACTGATCAGTGAGCCAGAAACTCAGCTTGAGAGAACGTAGCTCGCTAACCACTGCACCAATCTGAATAATTTTTCTACCATCATGGACGAAATATGTGCTAAACTGCGCAACGACACACGTTTTTTGGCTTCCCATTCCACAGGCAGTGAAGATACAGCGAAACTTTATACAACAAAAAGGTAGAACACCAAACGGAGCACACGGTGGTAGAAAAATTATTCAGATTGGTGCAGTGGTTAGCGAGCTACGTGCTCTCAAGCTGAGTTTCTGGCTCACTGATCAGTATTTTGCCTGTAAACTCAAGAATGACGCAACGTAAGAGGGATGGGACTTGGTGTGTTTTACAGCATTTTTTATGCTCTATCTAATGATGTGTGTGGCCTTACCCCGAATTTTCCGCGCGAATTTTAAATTTTCCCCTTTAAAGAACCATTATTATTGTTATAAATTGCCGTCATGCGAACGTGCGTACGCATTACCCTTTCCATAATCTCAGATGGCCCTTGCGGCCACCCTGCGGCCGTGGCCGCCCATAGCTGTGGGGTGGCTGCGGCCAGAAAACAGTGGCCATGGCCGTAGCCGGGGTGGCCGCAAGGGGTGTATGCGGCCAGGCGGCCATCTGAGAGAATATGGAGGGGGTTAAGACCGGAGTTGCGTTAACAAATCAGTCTGGTCGCGAGCTGACCCCTCTGATAAACATCCAATACAGTGGTCAGGTCGCAACTACCCCTAATTCTCGGTAAACTCATACGTACTGTATTCTGGCTCGACTTCTTTGAGAGGTTTTCTCCAAACTACGAGATGAAGCTTCAGGAGAAGCTTCACGCTTCTTCGATGCCGTCGAATCGGAGCGTTGATTGAGCGTCTTGAGTAGGGAATCAAAGGCGTCTTGGTGTGTCAGCCAGGTGTCCACTGGGCAAGCGGAGCTGCCCAAGCCTATCATCAGCAACACACACATTATATGGACCAATATTGCGATGTCGCGATTGGTTTGGTAGATATCGACCCCGCGTAGTGAAAGTTTGGATCGGTGTCTGCGGGGTTGTCGGCGTCATTTGGTGTCAATTCTTCTTTTCACTCGCTCCTCTTCCGCTTCCAGATGAATGAAAAAAAAAGACATCCCCGTCGGCACACTAAATACTGCGGGTGGGGTCGTTATCAACCAACCCCATCACGACAACGCAATTGGTCCATAACCCTCACGTCCGTCCAGCAACATTGGTCTCTGCCAGTGCTACGGGTTTCCTTGTTTTGAACTAAGGGCGTTTCAATATTTCGCACACAGGCAAAATGCCGATATATCTGATCTCTCGCTGTACGCAGTACACGTACAGTACGTACATAACGTTATTGTGCGTCATACCACGTCCGTCTGTGATCGCTTTTGGCTGAATCGGTTGCGCTGTTCCCTGAGCTGAAACACCCAGTCCTTGACCACGTTTCCATCCCTGCTTCCTCAGCATACGTTCTCCATACTTGCCCTCATCTACAAACAATCAATATACAAAGGATACAACAGCCAAGGTCAGTGGACGAACTGCTGCAAAATAGCTTGGGGTAAGAGGGACAGTGGGTGAATTATTAGCGCGGAAAGCCCCGGGACATAATTGGGACACCCCGCAGTTATGTATCAGATAAGCACAAAATGAAAAGATAGGGTGCTATGGGGTAAACCCGGTCATGGAAAACTCCGGCCACCTAAGTTTCAGGGCTGCATGTGCATAGATCTCGATCTCAGCAACCAATGGACTGTCTGATTGAGACAAAGACAAGTATTATACCAATCGATTCCTTGATGAACTCCCCTCTTTCAAAAAATGAGCTATTTTGATTCATCATTTCCCGAAACAGCTACTTCAGAGGAGCTTGAGTGACCGGGTTTACCCCACAGAAACCTACTGTATACAATATTACTCTCACCATCGGTCCAGGCTTTATTCCGCGGATCTGCTGCCAACTTCTGCCTCTTCCTTGGTTGAGACAGCATCTCATCCCTGTTCATCACAAAACACGCGAACACTGCACAACACTCACGAATAAAGGTGCAGGTAGGCTATGTTACGTAACCACCAAAACAAGTAGCAAGCAAGCACGTCAGTAGTTTGACATTGGTTTACATTTTGGGAACAGAAGAGCCTCGTCGTGGTGAATGTCAAAGTTTTATTGCCATCTCTATCTTAATCTACTGCGCATACCCAAAATTAACTGCAACAGCATACACGACGCTTATAAACTGCGCAGGACGAGTATCAATCCAGCGGTATGTGAATGAATACACAGTCCGGGCTTACAGAATTATCAGAGCACAAGACAAGAATACCAAATACTGCATAGTTTAGCACACTTGACAGTCAGCCAGCAGTACATATTGTACATCCTTGCAACTTGTAATGGTGAAGGTATGTATCGCTCGCATGCGCAATATGCTGCACAGCTCTGTACATTGAATAGTACCTAACTTACTCGCCAAATGTGATCAATTCTCTCATGTCATTACAATTTATTTATAGCGCCGTCTGCGAACGTATGTACGTACAGCTATTTGTATCACAAATAAAGAGTAATAGCAGGAATATATAACATTATAGAGGGGGAGGAATATGCAAACAGTGTTGTGAGGCAGAAGCAAGGCTAGCGACCAAGTAGTTCCGTATATACGACTTTCTCAAATTTGTCCTTCCGTATATACGACCAGTTGTTTCCGTATATACGACCATCAAGGGTCGTATATACGGAAACGCACTGGTCGTATATACGGAAGGACGTCCGTATATACGACCACTTCCGTATATACGGAAGGACTTTCCGTATATACGGAAGGATTTCCGTATATACGACCAACAAAATGGTCGTATATACGGAAACAACTGGTCGTATATACGGAAGGACAAATTTGAGAAAGTCGTATATACGGAACTACTTGGTCGCTAGCCTTGCTTCTGCCTCACTACACTGTTTGCATATTCCTCCCCCTTATAATGTTATATATTCCTGGTAATAGTATCATCGTTCGTCCAGGGAGTTGTCTCCGCGCTTTTGCCCGTACTGCGAAAACTACAAACTCATTATTAAATTCGGATTTCTCTCCCCCCGCATATTTTCATGCACTGTATTTTCTTGTGAGGATAGATCTACATTCTATAACTTGCGCAGCATGGACATATGCCCCAGAGACAACTCTCGCTGGATGGACCATACATAGAAGATCATTGCAATTCGATCATAAACTTCGGCAGGATGCATTTCATACGCAAGCAACTTTGTAAGATATTCAATGCTGCCACAACAAGAACAACAACACAAAAAGCGCGTCGTAGCACGATTGAGTTAGAGACAGTAGAGACTAACGACTGTACAGTTGGCTCGATTCCTAACAGCAGAGCACGACACAAATATAACTGCTAACCTAAGATTGTGATTTCGAGAAGATTTTACACTACAAGGACAACCAAACGTAAGGCGAGGGCAAGACATACATATATACTCTGTCGAACACAAACAAGACACACATATGTCGTAGCGGGATCTTAAAGGTAGCGAGATTTGAAATCCCGCTGGCGGGAAATGAAATTTTAGAACCCGCTAGCGGGATTTGAAAATTTGGCAACCCGCTAGCGGGATGTGAAATATTCCAAAAGCTTCATTCTTTATGTAAAATTTTTTTGACACCCGCAGTGTCTGCGCCACCGCAATAACTGATACTGTCGATTATTCAAACACCATCAGTTTTGGGGCTTGCAATAACAATAACTGACCATCAAACAAACATTGTCTGCAAAAAAAGATCAGCGTTGGAGTTATTTTGGATTTTTGCAAGGCTCCGCTTTATGACACTTGGAGGAGTAGGGCAATCAGGTTGCGTGAACAAGGACAAGAGCAAGAAGTTTAGAATAGCAAATATGCTGGGCAGTTGCACAAGGACTTATGGTGGAATAGGAAGTTTCTGATCTGTAGGCTCTGGTAAGTGGCTTCTGTGCATCTGGAATTTTTTGCTTCTTGCAAGCCCCAGAGCTCCCAAATCAGGCAACTGCTCCTCTTTGTTGGTACGGCTTTCCGCGATTTTATGCTGAGCAGCTCATCGATCTTAACACAAAAAATGAGCAGCTGCTTGTGCTTCAAGTCCGAGGACACCCTTGCCAATTTGGATAGTTGACTGGAAACGATGGTCTTCCATCTATTCTTTCATCTTCATACAAAGCTCAGGCAAAAAACTACTTTGTTCATTGAAAACGTGCATTTAGACACTGATGAAGGCATTTGTGACTTGCCCTGGCCCCGAAAATAACAACTTTCCGGCGTCGAGTGTCGAAAAATAATTACACTATCTTTCAGATTGCAGAACCCGCTAGCGGTTTCTTGAATTTCATATCCCGCTAGCGGGTTCTAAAATTTCATCTCCCGCTAGCGGGATTTCAAATCTCGCTTCCTTCAAGATCTCGCTACGACACATACACTACTAGTACACACTTCTTTAGCAGTAAAAACACCACAAACTAGGTACACGGCTGTATGAGCGACAAGGGTACGTTTGCTTTGTACACGTTCAACAGTTGACACACACGCACGCACGCACATCATTGAAAACGCACACCACCCGCATCTTAAGAATCTAACGTGTAAAACTAAGAACCTAATCAGAGTCGAATGCCACCGAAGTAAGCTTGAGAAAACGCCAATACGTTGGGTATGGAACAATCGCAAGGGCAAAACTAGCACGATCCCAAACGACAGTTGTCCCTACTGGGTCTTTGCCCCAAGCATATGTAGTAGGCCAACACTCCTACTGAATTGGCAGAGACAACAACTGCAAAAACCATGAAATATTCGAAAACATTCCTTTTTATTTTTGAACAATTCGAAAAAACCCGTGTTCAAAAATTAAATGGTTCGAAGCAACAGTATTGCTCTACCAATAGCTATCGAACCAAGCGACCTCCTCTCTCTTCCAAACATTTGTGTGTTCGATCATTTCATGGTTAGTGTAAATGCAAGTAAGTACTAGGTATTAGTCCACTAGCTTCAGCTCAGTTCAACGCGTCACTGTGCGCAGTAGAGATGTGCCAGCCCGTGTCATTTTTGCTGAACCGTGGAATTGTCACCACCAGGTGTCGCTGTTGTCGTCACGCTCGTTGTCGAGTTGGAGGATGCATAGAGTTGCTGTTGAAAATTGTCAAAATGAGCAGAAAAGACCGGCGGCTGTTGCCCTCCCCCTCCCCCTGTGTGGCTCGGAGCTCCTGCCTGACCCACCTCAAACTCCCCTCCCATCCAATCCGCATCTCCGAAAACCCCGCCTCCAGTATCGAAGGGCCCTGATTGGCTGAAGGATGACGTCATGTGATCGGAGGCGGCCGTCGACGCAGCAGCCATGGAGCTAATCGGCTGCGAGTTACTGCCGCTACTGCCACCACCACTAGTGCTACTGCTGGCCTTTGAGCTGGGGAAGTATTGCAGCTTCTGACTGGGGACCTTGGAGTCCAGGTTGGTCAGGGGTTCCGGCATGCTTTGAAAGGGGAAAGCGGCAGGAGCTGGGCCTGGGGGCATGCCGCCGCCGACAAAGTCCGGGCCTCCGTTGGCCAGCGGTGGTCCGCACGGGTCATGATGGTGCATGTGAGGGGGCCGGATGAGGTGATACGGGGGACCACCCTGACCACCCGGTCCCATGGGCGGAGTGGCGCCATGGATGGGCGGGCCCACGTTCTGGATGTTCAGCTGCTGAATGGACATGGTGGCGTTAACATAGGTGTTGTTCACCGTGGGCTGTTGGCCTTGACCGGCTCCATTTCCCTGCTGCTGGAGTTCCACGTGGTCAAAGCCGCCGCCCCCCGTGTTCACCATCTGCATCTTCATCCCGTTGGGCCCCGGCTCGAACTCCGCACAGCCCCCCGGGCCTGGGCCCGGACCACCCAGCATCGGCCCACCCGGTGCTCCGTAATAGTCGGGGGGCGCCAGCAGCATTCCGGTCGCCGGGTCGATCATGCCGGGGCCTGGGGGAGGAGGCGGCCCGTACTCGCTTCCCCAGGCTCCCATCATTTCTGGGGGCGGGCCGTATCCCTGCTGCTGATCCGGGCCTGGGGGCGGCCCGAATCCCTCCATCTGCATCATCATCATGCCCGGGGGTGGCTGCATCATGCCAGGCTGCAGCGGCGGCTGGTGCTGCAGCATCATCACGCGGCCACCTCCGCCTCTGGGTGGTCCAGGGCCCATCATCATGTGCTGTTGCTGCGCCTGCATCATCATCTGATGCTCTTCCGCCGACGAGCCGCTACTCGAGGTGCTGGCAGAGTAGGCGGCCATGTGCTGCGCTGCCTGTTGCGCCTGCATGCGCTGTGCCTTCATCCTTGGCCCTCTCGGCCCCCCACCGCCCGCAGGCGGAATCACCGTGGACGGAGCCACCATCACTGTAGGCTTCTGCTGTTGCTGGGCGCTCATCCGGGGCCCCGGCACCTGGACGCGCTGTCGCCCCCCACCCCCTCTCGAGGGGATGCGCGGCTCCAGCATCACCTCCTGTCCCTGGTGCTGCTGCATCTTCTTCACTTCGTGGTCGTGCACCAGCTTCTGCCACTCCATGTTGCGCTGGAACTGGTCGGGTGCCCCCTCCCCCGGGTGCCCCGCGTACATCATTCCTGGGGGCGGCTGAGGCCCCCCAGGGGGATGCATCATCATCTGGGGCTCCATCGGCCCCATTGAGGACACGGGGGGCGGTGGTGGGGGGAAGCAGGCGGGCTGCTCCTGCTGTTGCTGTCCTGCCATGGGCCGTATGGCGGAGTCTGAGAGGTGGAACTGTTCCCAGAGCTGCTGACAGCGCTGGATCTTCTGGTGGCGCTGTTGCAGCTGCTCCGCCGTCAGCACGTCGTCCGCCCCCACGATACTGCGCTCCTTCGCCGCCAACGCAGACATCAGCGAAGGAGGACTGCTGCCCAAACGGCCGCCTTGCTTCAGCTGAAAACAGCATCACTACGAATTAGCAAAAATATATACCTAATAGGGCTTAGGGGAAGAGAAGAATGGAGCACACAGTGTAAAGTGTAAACGAAGGAAGCAATCACTGGCTCTTGGCTCATGTACTGGCCGTGATTGCTTCCTTCGTTTACACTGTGTGTTGCATTCTTTCCCTAAGTCCAATTATACAGGGTGTTTCATAATATACTCGCCAGATGTTTGTGCTTATATCTCCCCACCGGAGTGTCACATTCGAATGCGGTTTTTTGCGTTGAATAGCCAAGGCTTCAACGTTGATGCAGCCAAAATTTCAGCTTGCTAGGTTGCATTGTCATGGCGCTGTAAGCGGTCAAAGTTGCGGCGCCTTTTTTGGCGCAAAACGGAGGCAGGGCACTGAGGCGGGGCAACGGATTTGCATTTTCGCTTTTTTCTCGCTCTTTCAAGTTTGTTCACCATTCCACGCTAACTTTTATGCATTTTTGAGCAGTCTTGTCGAAGACTTCAGTTTGATCACCATGGCATCAGCGTCCCAAGGAAAAGCTTGGATGACCGAATTTTGGCTGTAAGACTGTTTGCTAAGTTCGAATCTGCAAGAGAAGTGGCATGGAGATGGAAAACTCTACCGAAACTTGTGCTCCAGATAAAAACTGGGGAGGGGAATACTGCGGAAGGAAAACTAAGGAGAGAACTGGGTTAGGTAAACTGGGGAGAGAAAAATCGGAGCCGATCTGTACCTGGCCGCCTGCAAAAATGTGTGAAAATTGACGCTTTGCAAATCGAGCTGTTTGAGCCGCTTCCTGTTGGCCTAGAAGGCTGAAATTTTGGCTGCATCAACGTTGAAGCCTTGGCCATTCAACGCAAAAAACCGCATTCGAATGTGACACTCCGGTGGGGAGATATAAGCACAAACATCCGGCGAGTATATTATGAAACACCCTGTATATTTTTGGTATTAGTACGGACACGTTCCTCTTGTTGATCTTCGTACATCGTATGTATGTATACATATGATATGTACAACATTTACATGAGTAATACACTCACTGGCTGTGATGCATTACTTGGAAAGTAAACCTCCTTTATTAGGGAGCCGAGGGACGCAGCGAGAGCGAGCGAACCAAGGAAAAAGACAAGCTAGCATTTTGCTGGCCCAAGCATATAGGACCAAGAACGTACTTAGTCAACCTCTCAACACGTCCAAGAAATGGGACACTTTTTTAACGGAATCGACTTAAATTGCGTTCATGCGTAAAGACGAAGAAGGTTTCGATGAAGTAAGTCGCCTGGTATAGGGTACTGTGGGGTAAACCCGGACACCTAGCATATCTCAGCAACCATACGACTGATCGAGACAAGTATTCTACCAGTCGATTCCTTGAACTCTCATCTTTCAAATGAGCTACCATGTTCATCATTTCCTGAAGCCGGCAAGTTCAGAAAAGCTTAGGTGTCCCGGCTTACCCCACAGTACCCTACACTACACATACACGCACATCTCAGTGAGTGAGTACCGATGTTTCAGAGGCGAAAAGCGGGAGGCTCTGATTGGCGAGTTTGGCCATTTTCTGGAGCGGGTCATCAGTGGGATCCAGCAGGAGTCTGCTACTCTCCGCCCCGTCTGTCAGTGGCATATTGGAGCGGTCCAGAGGCCCACCACCAGTACCACTGGTCACGTGAGGAGGAAGAGGAGCTCCTGAGGAAGAGGAGATCGCTGGATTTAGAGATGAGGAGGAAGTCGCCGCTGCTGCAAAAACACGCCCATCCATCCAAATACTACCATTCCGTCTTTCACGTCTACTCTACCTAGTACGTACAGCACACGTACTGCATGTATGTATGTATTACCTACGTACTTACTGCAAAGTGTGGTTTGTACTGCCCCGTTGACATAAACGTACTCTACGTACGTACCAACTGTAAAGTGTGGCTTGCACTGCTCCAACACATCCCGCTTCAAGCCGTCATTGTTGTCAACAAGTCGCCCAACTTTTTTTCGGTTTTGTGACAACAAATACATGAGGATCAATCAACAAACCGACATCCCCACATACAGTAGTTGTTGTCAACAAACGAACACCACAAACCGACAAAACAGTTAAGGGCGACTAGTAGTCGACTGACACTGACAACAATGACGCCTTCTTGGTGCGGTATGTGTTAACACATACCCCGAGGAGGCGTCATTGTTGGCAACACGGAACAGATCTGTTGCCCGTTTTTATATGGGTGTTGTCGGAACGGACAACAAACCGACACAAATCCATTTCGTGTTGTCAACAATGACGCCTCCTCAAAAAAAAAAAAAAAAGAAAAAAAGGGAAACCACAAAACACACAACAAACACAAACACACAAAAACACAAAACCAACCAAAAACAAAAAAACAACCAACGGAGTATGTGTTAACCACTAACTACTAACTGACTCACTTCTGTCGGGGGGTGCGGTCGTGGTTCCGGGGAAGGCGGCGGAGGAGGAGGAGACGGGCTGGACGGAGGCCGGACCGCTGGCCAGCGGCGTCAACGGCGTCTTGGGGGCCGGGGGAGGGACGGAGGCGGGCGAGGCGGCGGCGGCTGCCTTCTTCCCCCTCCCTCCCGAACTCCCACTGCGCTTCCTTCCCTTGCCCGTGGAGGGGGCAGAGGCAGAGGCAGAGGTCACCGGGGGCGAGCACACTTCCGAAGCAACTTCCGTCTTCACTTTTACCGTCTCCTCCAGACTGCTAACACTGGCACTGCAGTTGGAAGCTGCAGACTGACTCATGCCGAAAGGGGCGACGGTCGCCGACAACTTCACGTTCGGTCGCGAAGAAGATGACGAAGCCGGAGCAGGTCGACCCTGGAAGCACAAACAACAACATACACGCATGTCAGACATCGGCACGGTAGTTGGGGTGGGGGTATATGGGTTTTTCAATAGTTTTCGATAGTTTTCAACAGTTTTTGAGCTTTGGGGGTATGTGGTTTTTTTCAATATACGCGAGTGGGGTTATGTGAGGGGGTGGGTGGGGTGTGCTGTAGTACATACCCCCAACTGACCCCAGGCCGACGTCTGCGCATATGCAAAGCTAATTCAATCTTATTTTCTCGTGTCCTCTGTCAATTATCGATTACTTACTAACGCCGTACTTTTTACAATCTGTCACACGTGTACAGTAGAAAGGTGCCAGCAGAAATAGTCGTAAATGCCTGGGAATCGATCCCCAAAGGTTTCGCTCACAGATAACGGACGATATTGCACTATGCACGATACGTGTACATATGTACGTACACGTACAGTACATAGGACACACATTTACAGAGCAGCTACTGACAAAGAACAAAGCGGGCAGTTGTTATCTATCAATCAGTACACATGCAAAGCGTGCTATTGAACGAAAACTAATGCATGCTGTTGTTATTGTTGGAATGTGTGTAAAGACGGCTTACTTGAAAGGGCGATGGCGGTGCTGGGGAGATGTGTTTTTGGTGATAGTCGATGATGGAGCAACACTCGCTTCGTTGCACGGCTTGAGTAGCTCTGAAACACATACGCACGCCAAATTCAATAGTACAGTGCATGTAGCACAAAACCAGCTAACTGTCGGGTTTTCCAGCCACGACTCCAACCACAAACAGTACCATATTTTACATCTCCCCCGCCATGGAACCGATTTAGGCTAAATTTTTGCAATGGTATACCCGAAGGTGTGCCAAAACTTGTGACCAAATTTGAGCGCTATATTCCCTTTACTAAAGGAGCTGAGATAACAGTAAAATGCACCATAGAACCTATGATTAGATCCTGAAAATAGTGCTCAACATCTTGCACACTGTACTACTATGATTAGAGTTGAGGCTGAAAACCCTGTAACTACGTACGTAGTCCATCCAGTGCAAGAGATATCTTTGGGCCATTGCCCGTGCTGCGAAGAATGCACACACAGAGTAACGCCTTCACGGATTTCTGTCCGCGTTTCACGTATTTCTATTCTGCATGAGAAGGGCTACATAACATGTAAATGCGCAGCACTTGGAAGGAAGGAGCAAAGGCAACTCACACTTGGACGGACTATGGTTGTAGGATAGGTATTTCTGCTTTTACATTACAAGCAATCACATACGCGAACACGCGATTGCATTCCGACAGGTATAATAATAAATCAAATCTTACAAAAGGGAAATAGAATGACTGCTGAATACAGTATGTGTACAGTACTACGGTTCTCCAAACTCCAAACACACGAGAGCCAGTCGCGGAACAGAAAACCCACCGCTGGCAGGAGAAGGTTGAATTTTGTTCGTAACATAGCCGGGAAATGAATAGTAAAGCTGTCGCAATAAAGTTTTCCACTGGCTTTTCCGTTTTGTAGGACACAGTCGACAGAATGTCATTGCATTACATTCGTAAATTCAAGTCCGCATATGAAAAACTTGTCATAAGCTGCGCGACCGAGCCTCGGCCAATAATAGCAAGCAGTAAACGTGTGTGCGTACGTACATTTAGTGAAAGGGAAATGGCGGTAGGCAAGGATACAGCCAACGTGACAGAAACTCATAGCCAAGTTAAGCTACCGACCGACCAATCGAGGCTATTATATGTTTTATGCGCGCTCCTACAGCACAACATAATACAATATGCACAAGTGTACGTACAATATGTACACAGGTACCAAAGCGCATTTGGACACGTTTCATAGACTCAGCAAGCTTTATTTCGCTTGCACTGCACAGTAGCAAACAAGCAGCACAAGCCTGAGACTTGCAAGGAGAGTCAAAGGAATGGGCAAAAGTCAATCGAAAGCAGCCAGCCAGCTTTGTGCGTATTAGAGCAGCGACAAGCGTCACTGGCTGATGATGATGATGTATTGAATAATAGTGGCTGCTACTCCAGTGGCAAATCAGACTGTCGTAAAATGGAAAGCTGGCGGCCACTTCGTCATGCAAAATATAGACAAGACTGGACGCCAAGACATTATCACAGAAAACGGCCTAAGTATCCAATTATCACACCCAACTTACTACCCCAATGCACATTGCGTATGCATGAGGCGCCTGTCTATATTCCACAAAAGGCATATATGGGCTATTGCCAACAAAAGCAGTTCACCATACGGTGCGCTATCACGCAACCATTATGAAGCAAACTTATAGCAGCGCATACGTACGTATGCTTTAGCTTTAACAATTGCGCATCAATGCGGTGCAGTCTGGCCAGTAAAGTTTGCTAATGGCATTCAAGGCGCGTTGCGTAAAATAGATTCACAAATGCGGATTTCTGTCCGTGACTTCGTGTACTCCTACTTAGCACAAGTACATGCAAACTACATGGACGACTTTGAGTCCCATAGCCAACTCTCTCTGGCCAGACAATAGTACAACTCGCACTACGCTGATGAGTGCAGTGCAGACGCAGAGGTATACCCACCCAGACCATTTTTAGAGCGAAAATTCATATGTCATGTTTGACTGCCCAATAGCATTGATTTTTATTCTAAAAAGCTAAAGACGCGCAGCTTATGGACCAGTGCATTCATAATAGGAGTGGCCCGGCCCTACCTTAGTTCAGCACAGCACCTGTCACGTACTGCGAACGTATGGCGATGGCCTCCGAGGCCAGTAGTGTACGTAACTAGTTCTAGGAAGGTATATGTAAGGCGAGGTTAGCCAATCTGTCCCCGGACCAGCACCTGGTGGTGTGCCCAAGTCCCCAGCTGTGTTCGAGGGTAGCGGGTTCGATTCCCGTTCGGTCCTACGTATTTCTCTCGCTCCCCCTTTTCAGGGCCCGGCTATCGTCATACGTAATGCGGCACGTCACATGAAACTTCAAACTGATTCTTGCTGACCGATAATATCTTTTATAAAGCTGTGATGTACGATGGGTCAGACCAGAGTGAACGTAGATGGTGAAACACTTTACTTCCACAACGTTTCGCTCCAATTCACAGGTGCTGGTCTGACCCATCGTACATCACAGCTTTGTCACGCGGTACGTCACAGCACTTACTGTTCCGCCAGTTCCGTGGTGAAGAAGAAGAGGGGGCCGGCTCCAGCCAACAGGGACGGACCTGCAGCAGCTCCAGCTCCATTCACTTCCCTCTTCACCACGCCTCCATGCTGCAACTGCTGCTGCTGATGCGGCCTCATGGGTATGGAGGCACTGGTACTGGGCCCGGGTACATGAACGTGGTACTGTGGAGGATGGCTGATGGCAGGCGGCTGATAGGGTTGCTGCTGTTGCATGTGGAAGTGGGGGGACATTCCTCCACCCCCGCTAGAGGACATGAGATTGCTCTGCAATGGCTGACAGCTAGGCGCAACGTAGGCGCCAATAGCACCCGGCTGCATGTTGTACGGAGGCGGTGGGCCAGAAAGTCGAGGAGGCTGCGGAGTCGACGACGATGACGTCATCATCGTGAGCACTACTCACCAGCGATTGCACCAATAGTAATGATCCATCCACGATGGACGAGAAGCAGGTTAAGAACGAATCGGGAGGAAAGATGGCGCCCGGAAGAAGCCTGAAACAACCAAAAGGAAACACATGCATCGCATACATGAGCTTTTCCAAATGTACACACACAGTACAAGCACGTCGGAAATTGTTCGCAGGCAACGTATGTACACGATTATGCACGCGCTTGCATTCTCGAGACAATAAAACAAAGAAAGGGTTTCGTCAAACACACAATCCGCAAAGGCAATCGAAGATACCATCGGGTGACAGCAACGGAGAGCGGAGAAGGCTGAACTTGGAATACCGTATTCACCTGTGCATAGCCCCACCCCCCCCCCCCTTTATGCTTATGCATAGCCCCCATATGTATATAGCGAAGAATAGCCCCCATGCATAACCCCATGTAGGACCTCTCATACGGTACCCTTCTCAAGTGTCCGCTCTTACACTCGTACGATGAAGCGAGATATAGACGAGGATCAGCCATGCATGCGCAATCACAAAGCACAGCCAGAGACGCATCAGGAACAACCTCAGTTCACGACCGAACGAAGGGTCGAATGCAGGGTGGCGCTTGATGTTTGTTGGGCAAAGCCAAAAGGTAGTGAAGTGATTGAGCGGCGAAAACTCGCGGCGATAGGAAGCGATGACGTACGTACGGCGGTAAGTGTTAACCGCTGATTTGAAGCGTCAAGGCTAACGACAGTGAAATGCGACGTTGACGCATGGCAAAAGAGGAACTACAGAGAGAGAGAAAAGATCATCATCAAATTGTCACAAACCTACTCAACAAACAACCCACCCCCCAACTGGAAAGGACACGCAGCATACTTATGAGCATCAACCAACAAACCAACCACGCAATTGCTAATAATAAATAATGCACTGACAGACCGACGGACGCTGGGTGGGCAGACTTCGTCATTCTGACACGCTCAAGCTCACATTTCTATTCATAGCAAACAACCAGAAAAATAACTAAAATAATGCAGGCTTCGCACAGCGTCTCTTGACGTAGGTGAAGCATCAAGCCGAAATAACAGCCATTCAGCCAAACAATAGGGACAGCCAGATTTAGCAAGGAGATAAATATACAGAACCGAACCAACATCTTGATCACTCACGGATGATGGTTTGATAAACAAGTAGGCTTACAGGCACCATTCATTCGTACAGTAAATACAGTGTAGGTAATAACAACCGGAGAAGAAAGTCACGCATGGACGGCAGCCAGGCAAACTATAGTACGTACACCTATCATAACAGAAACTTAGCTGAAAATGAAAAGTGTACAAAATGAGCTCTTGAGTTCCGAGTCGAAGTAAGCAGTCCGTGATAAATGCCGCACTAAATAGCACAGAATAGCAGAGCAAGGTAAAGCCGTAACTCGATTCAGCGCTCGTCCCTTGACACCTACAGTATATACCTCAGCCTCTTTTGCAGCTCACCTCCCACCAATAATCAGCAATTTCATCGCCCCCATGCGTCGTGCATGAAGAAAGCCAAATCACCGTGCAACTGTCGCATGAAATTATAAACGACTTCTTGCCTAGACACACTGAATGAATAGTAGTAAATAGTAAGCAATCGCGCAATCGAAAGTGCTGCTCGTACAACACGACAACAACCGTAACAGTCGTCCACCTACAGACGAGAAACACTCGGTGTCGGTAGTGTCGAGGAGAGTGAGATAAATAATCAGTCTCCTCTCCCAGTTCCTAAACTCCTCTCCTCTCATCTCATGAAGACGGTGGATTGTGCGTCGGGCCGGAGAAAGAAGGGTGGCGAAGTGAGCAATATGCTCAACCTTCCCTCCACCTTCCCACTCGCGCGTACGTGCACAATACGTACCCAGCGCGCTATACTCCATTTCATCCTAGAAGCCAACTATAGTGTACGTTAACCCCCTCCATAATCTCAGATGGCCGCCTGGCCGCATACACCCCTTGCGGCCACCCCGGCTACGGCCATGGCCACTGTTTTCTGGCCGCTGCCACCCCACGGCTATGGGCCACCACGGCTGCAGGGTGGCCGCAAGGGGTGTATGAGACCAGGCGGCCATCTGAGATTATGGATGGGGCTAAGACTTCAGGCCAGCCTGCTGCAACAAGCGCACACGCTTCATAGGACATTACATTGGAGATAATACAGATATAAGATAAAATCCTTATACTTCTCTAGCCTCGACCTCATCTGAAAGATAAAATGGGATATAACGCGGGTATGTCGAATGCGCATTCACTCAGTCAGTGCGGCTCGCTCCACGTATGTAGGGACGAACTGAACTGCGGAGAAGAAAGAAACACTGCAGCGTGCAAGTGCAAAAGAAAGGGCCGCTGCTGAGCGACAAAGGCAAGCCCAAACTGGGGACAGCAGCAGAGCAGCAAGTCCACACACATCGCGTATCCTTGGATGGCAGGCAGGCAGTCACATT
This sequence comes from Epsilonema sp. ZAB3_2, assembly GCA_030247985.1. Taxonomy (NCBI): domain Eukaryota; kingdom Metazoa; phylum Nematoda; class Chromadorea; order Desmodorida; family Epsilonematidae; genus Epsilonema; species Epsilonema sp. ZAB3_2. Next base: position 30,332 of record JASAMW010001137.1, read on the forward strand.
GTCTCAAACAAGTGTCAACACTGGGCGCGCAGAGCGGAGCGGAGCAAATTCAACCCAAAAGACAAACTTCCCGCCTAGCCACCCATCTTATCCAGCTTACACGTTATTATATCCCTCCATACATACTCCAGTGACCCGTGAGCGATGGCGACCAGCTCAGGCCTCAGGGTTTCACAAGCACAGCTGGAAAGGAAAGCAAGCAGTGGGGCAAAAGAATGACAGTTCACCTGGGCTGTGGGCATGGCAAATTCAACCGTGCAATCAACTTCTCAATAAGTATTGCAAGCAGCATCACTACCAGCTATTAGCTGCATGCAGAGCAGAATGTCTGCATCAAGCTCGTGCAAATGGCCTGGTTGCACAACGACCGACCGCCCATACGATTCTTTTCATCCACACACAAACACCAAATGACATGATAGAATTGGTTCGCTCAATACACGTGACGTGACGGTCGTCGCACGCTGCAAGGACTTTTCTCAGTCGTCAGTCATAGTCATGCTGCTCCAACCCAACATACACAGATACGCATGCTCAGTTAGTCAGCGGTGAGCGTGTACATACAATGTAATACTGTGGTCTGCCATGCATCTTGCTCCTGTCCGTCCGCGAATGAACGCGTTAGATAAAGGAGCGGAAGAAGGCGAGAACGTGGTCAGAGAAGGAAGGAAGCAAAGGCAACCTGGGACTGTTTGAAACTTCTTTCACCAGTTCAGGCAACGTCACACAATCTTCTTCATCAAGGCAAACGGGGCCTGACTGACAAAGTTACTTTACCACTAAAGCGTCGGCCCACCAACACCTACACTTTAACCACCAACAACACTATCGGCCTGTGCATTACTACACATATCCTGCACCTTGCACATACGTACATTCAGTACACCATGAGCGCACTATGTCTTCTATACGACGAAGAAGGTGGTCGGCAGTTTCAGTGGAATAGAGACAAGTCAGGCGCACGCACATCGCATTTTCGAATTTTCACCGCACTGCAGCAATATAACATACTCTTCTCACTCCTCCATCCGAACGATAACGAAAACGACTGAGCGATCGAGACGAAAAGGCAGCGGCTGAGTCTTCAGCGGCAACGTTAGTTACACTATGTACTGAACGGAAAGGGGGACTATTGTGTGACAGTGTTATTCTTGGCACACGCACTTTCGTACTCCATTCGTACGTACAGCATACACATGTGCTTACACATACACACTCACACCATCCGTGGCAGACAAATAATGCGCGAACTCGATCATGACTGCGCACCACATATTTTCTGTCGACTGAACCGCATTGAGAAGAAACCTGAGGTTTCCCTCCCCCTTCTCCGCCCTCATACTACACCTGAAGGAACTACTGCGCGTACGTATCAGACATCAAAGGCATGATATACATAAAGGAGATAGGAGAAGGTAGAAATCAAGTTTGACAAATGCGCTACTTCCGCCGTCGCAAACAGATGAAAATATTGGGATCACGGATGAAAAGAAAAAGACGTGTAACCATTTTCTTTGCACTCAGCTCAGCATCAGCACTGCCCGTAGACAACAACAAACTCAAAAGAACACTACACTATACCCACCCAATCACGCAGACAATATGTGAAAGTAGCTCATATCGGCAGATAAACAAATCAATGCACAAAAATAATCACGCACAGTCAAGATTGGATTGAATAAAGACGCATAAGCAGAACTGAACTCACCGCACGGTGCGATAACACACCTGGATTTATTGCGCACACGCCTGCAGCAGTGAGCAGTCTACGGGATGTGATTGATTGCCGATACAAAATACAATACGTACGTATCCCTGCCTCCAGAAGAGAGACAACTTACTAACAAAGAAGGATTAGCAGCCTACAGTAATTATCAGTCAGCTACGTACGCAACGCACGGCACCATCTATCTCAATTCAGGAAAAGCTGCGTCCAAGGAGGTGTACGCATACCTGCGCTCGTGTAACAATGAGGGCGCACTTCAAAATCAGCCAAGGGCCCAGAAAAATAGCAAAAAGTGCAACCACAAAACTCACGACAAGATGACAGAGACAGACTACGACAACATTTAGCAGCCAACCACAGATGATATTTTATATTTGAAGAAACGCAAACGCCGAGCAAGCGAGCAACCAGCTGTGTGATTGCTGCACTCAGCCAGTTGAGTCTGTACAGGAGAGAACAATGGAGGAGGGATCTTTGTTTGAGTTCAGTTCAAGTGGAGAGTTCGCAGATTGGCAACAGTTGAAACCATACACTACAGGGATCATAGCACACGTCAAGGTGTGTCTCTCACTCAGCTATACCATACCTTATCCAAATTGAAGCACAAGCTACTGTAATACTTCAAAATTAAGGGATGAATTGAAGGGAGAAGGGACGCCGGAAACAAAGGGACAGAAAAGGCCATTTTACTTCGTTCGTTTGTTTACGGTACCCAAGAAAATAAAAGCAAAATTGTGCTAATTTTCATCAAGTGACCAAGGGATTGTGTATGTTTGGAGTTTTACAGTACCCAAAAGAAGTGCCTGGATCAGGATCTCTTGCAAATGTTTGATGGCGAAAACAGCACAGAGACACGACCGACACAGCTACTTTAGCTACAGGTGAAATGGAGAGGCTATGCTGTGCAGAATGCACACACGGTGTGTGTACGGTATGATGGGCGAAGGCGAAGGAGAACAGCAGGAGCCACGTAATCAAAAACCTGACTCCACTCACCATGCAGATTGCAGATCGCGTAAAAGCGAATTCACTTCACCCGCGGCATCATATACTAGTTAGTAGCTGAAGTAAAGCTCAACCAACAAGCATTGCAACTGGCTTATGGTCTCTTCGTATTCAGACTCTTTTCGTTCTGGTTGCATAGTCAAAGCAGCAAGGCACCGATGGCTAATCCGTGCCAGTTTAGAACTCCTCAAATTGTTTCGAAAATCAACTACTCGCTCGAGAGGAGAAATCGCAGGGCGAAAAGCGCTAGAAGTGGTCCCCGCTAGCCCAACCGATTGTGCTTGTGCTGCGTGTGGGGAAGAAGAGTAAAGAGGCCAAGGCAAAGGCCAAGGTAGAAGAGTCACTAGCCCAACGAAAGGTGTCAAACCAAGATTGCAAACAAGCGTAAAAGAGAAAAAGCTGAAGCAGCAGAATAGAACGCAATTCGCTTTCAACAAGAAAGCTTTTGTAAAGCTTGGCTTTTCGTAAATAATACAGGGTGTCCCATAATATACTCCGGGGCTTTACGCAGTAATAGCTCTCAATCCAAAGCTCAGATTTCAATGCGGTTTTTTGCGTCATGTAGCCAAGGCTTCAACTTAGATGCAGGCAAAATTTCGAGATTTTATTACAATTGGAACCGGTTCAAAACAGCTACCTTCTTTAGCCCCTTTTCTATGGACTTTTCCCAGAATAAGCAAAATTCGGCATATTTTTTTTGGCACAGTTTACTATCAACCTTGCTAATTTTGTTCTAAGTGACTTAGAGCAGTCAAAGTTGCAAGAGAACTTGATGTGTGGACGCCAAGTTGAACTGAAAGTCTGGACGTGTAAATTCAAATTGAAGCTATTTCAACTCAAACCGCTAATATACTGAAGAAGAAACTGCGAAAAAGGAACCAACACTTTGAGGGTCAATAAAACCATAACCAATTAAGCTACGCAGATGAAATTTTGCAAGTATCTAAGTTGAAGCCTTGGCTACACAACAGAAAAAACCGCATTGAAATCTGAGCTTCAACTCGAGAGTTATAAGCGCGGAAACCCCCGGAGTATATTATGGGACACTCTGTATAAACTACGTACACGCACACATAAAGTACATACCTACCCTACATCTCTTCATCATCGTCGTCGAGAAAAATATTCTCTGCACCTTTCCTGGCAAACAAAAGCTAAGCCGGCACCTGGCGATAATAATCTAACATTTCAGGACACTTGAAAACTCAAGGGCGAGCCCCTGAGCGTTGAAAGGCGGCGAAAACAGATTGGTCGTCACGCAGAGAAAACGGAAATTAGCACTGCCTGCCAGGAATGGATGATCAGCTAGCTAATTCTAACGTAAATAAAAGTGCAGTTTTTCCAATCTCATTTCAGCTTGGCAAACCTGGATCAGTAGTGGAAGAAAGCTGTACAGACAGAACATCAAGCTATCAAGATTGGCATAGAATTTCCACTGCTTTTGCCGTTTACGCAAACTGCGCTTTTTTCTTACACTTGCCAGCAAGAAGTGCTTGCTTATTTCACGTTTGGCCATAAGAACGATGCCGATGAAAGGTAAAAGGTGGGCAGCCGAAGCAGAAGACACCACACACATACAACGAAAACAGCGCACGAGCAAAAAGTGGGCATAAAAACACGCAGCAAACCATATATTTCGCTCCAAATATGTCATCAGCTACCTTTATCGCATCATTCAGACGCTTCAATTCAATCATAGCTAGCGCATTCCGCAGAAGATGGAAGCAAAGGAAGCAAAAGGAGAGCAGCTCAACTCTTAGCAAAACAGCTGCCGCACCAATACATGCCAAGTTTGCACGCAGCAACCGCAGCGCAACAGCTCCTTACTCACCTCTTTCTCCTGCTCTGCTGCTTGCTTTGCTTGCTTTTGCTGCTCACAAAGTGAGTCCAGACACACACAATTGCCGCTATCTGTTCCTCAAACGCTCGCAGTGGCACGCAGAAGCAGAAACAGACCTCCATAGCATAACAAAATGTACGAGGCACACATACCTAGAGCAGAACCTAAGGATAGGAGGGTGGGTGCGATGCGAGCCCAAGGGAACAACTGGCGGTCATAGATCAGGCGGGGTGCCACTGACATTGATAAACGCGGCAAATGGATGGGCCGAAACTGCTCATCCCAGCCGCCATCCCAACATCAACAAGTGATTTCTTCCAGCACTCGCCTACCACCCCGCTGACACTGCCTCTAACAAAACAAAGCATTACATTCCACAGGTCTACAACAACGCAACACCGCTACCTCACACGCAGACACAGAGCTGCTATTAG